>WARS01000007.1:622229-838227 GCA_008933995.1 Datnioides undecimradiatus | reverse complement strand
TCCAGGGAGAGGACAGGGGAGACATTGGGGGGGGGGGGGGGGGGGGGGGGGGGGGCATCTGTCTATCTCTGTCTCATTAGTCTCTGAGGAGATCGAGGGGGAGGCGGGGGTGAGGGGGGCGGGCGGTGTCACTGAGAGGACATGAAGGGATAGCACAAAACTGTATTTTATCATGGGTCTCTTCCTCTTACTGGCTTGTTTGCATCTGTTGGAATTCGTTTCATCCTTTGTTTTGCAGCCGCTCTGTTGCTTTGAATTTTCATCTGAGCTTCACAGTGATATAATAGTTCTTAAAGTTCTGAAAATGTGTTTTGATTAAGATTTACTGGAGGTAGCATAAGGTTTCTTTTGCAACTCAACATGCAAATGATCTTTTGTGTAAAATGGCGTGTAAAACAGAATTACTACATCTTCATATGCAGTAGCAGGAACTTAGAGTTTATCTGTCTCTGCTCCCTCACAGACCAGAAGCCAACAGTAGTTAGAGACGGCCATCTGCTGTGTCCAGCTCCTGTGCTGCACGAGGTCGGACAGTAAGTCACACACACACACTCACACACACACACAGAGGTTTGCAACCCTGTGTGAAACTGCTAAACTGAGCCCGATGCCCGCACAAGACCTAAAAAACTCATATTGCAATAAAAAATGTAATTATAGCTGTATTATTGCAGGGTCACAGTGCGACATTCTGGTCATTGTTATTTAAAGTTAATGATGTGTAGTCGCAGTTGCCCACAAAATAAACAGTAGCCACAAGAATTTCTTCATCTACAGCTGAGAACCCACTGTGCCGTTTGAACATTTAAAATAGTGACTGAAGCTCTCATTATGCACGCTCACATGCTCCCTTCATTTGTCCCTGCGCTTCTCCGTCGAGTTTCTTTTGTGCAGGAAAACCCCTGAGATTAAAAATGACTTCTCACCAAAGGCTGTGAGATTGCTGAAAATACTTGAGTCACGAGCATCTCTGCGCCCCCCGTCGGCCTCTTCTCTCGCTGTCATGCCAACGCCGAGCCTGTGCGTTCACCATAAATAGAAAAAAGACGTGATTTTTGCAAAAGAAAGGTGGGGGAAAAAAGACGGTTTTGGAGAGGATTGCAGCGTGACATCACTTTCTAACATCACAGCCTTGGCATTTGTCTGACAAGAGCGGCTCAAAGCGGGCTTGTAAAGCAAATGCGTCGTTGGCCCAGCGGTGAGCAACAGTGTCACACCACGACAACGCTGAGGAGTGGCCGCATTTCACATCTTAAACGCAGAAAAGGAGTTCTGCCTTTTGTGTCAACAAAACAACACTTGAATCATATTTGATGGTCGATTTATCAGTTTGAATCCCTCGGTGTCTCTTGAAATCAGAAACTAGCACTGTGCTGTGTGTGTGCAGCAGAGAGAGGAGCCAGAACAATGTTTACAGTAGAACTGATCTGTGAACAGCTCAAAGTGTTGGATGAAGTGAAGCCAGCCTGACCAGAATATCTCTCTGGCATTTAGAGAGCGAGCCAACGCTGATTTAGCTTCACTTCAAACAGCGTCTCTCTCTCTCTCTCTCTCTCTCCCCCTGTTGGGTCCCCAGTTGTCACGTCTCACCCACTCTGCAACACGCTCCCTCCTCGCTGACACGCTCAGGCATAGTTCGAATAATTTGTCAAGCACGGAGCTGAAAAGATCTCAGTGGAGTTCCGCCTCAAAAGTTGGAAGCAAATGTTATTTAACTGCAAGGAAATCTGGCCCAAAAAGATAAGAATTTGAATGGAACTGGCTTCCTTTGTCATGACTCAATGTTCTTGGCTCTAATGATGCTGGAAGGTCAGCGGGGAAACTGACAAGGTTACCTAGAAACAAAGCTGTAAGGCAGCAGCTCTCAAGCAAATTAAAAATGCTAAACACGTGCTTCTCCTTCAGCGGACTGTGTTTTCACCTGCTTCCAGTCAACTCCCTCTTAAAGTCCCTCATTAGCTTCAAATGTGGTGCGCTCGTCAATATGACCAGGACGATTTGATGCTGACCATCTGTTTCAAGCGCACAGCTGCTTGATCTTGAGTAGTTTGGATTTGTTACTAACTAACTGTGAAAGTGTCAGTCGCTATCAGCCTACAGCAGCCTCATAACTAATAAATAACACAAGTGAGATAATACAGGGCAATAACAAATGTATCGGAGGCCTTTTAAGGGTTTAGTCAATCAGATCATGTGACTAATCTTTCTGACTAACCAGTGATTAGTACGGGCAACTATTTAATAAACTCTGTAGAGCCTTGTTTCACATTGGAGGAATGCCACGTAGCTCAAAGTGGAGCACAAACGACCAAGCATGATGGTTGATTTTGCCCATCAAGACTCGGAGCACTGCTATGTTCTCTGACAGTGAGACCGACCAATCAGTTTGTTACTTAAATGGCGTGCTGGACTTTGGTGTTTTGCTGGAGCTGACAGGGTTAATAGGTTGACAGCCCTCTGGATCACCCGCCAACTCTTGAGGCTCGGTGAGCATCTCACGTGCTTGCTATTAGGTGTGCAGTGAAGTGTGCCCTCCTCTGATGTTGTTTGCAGTGATTCTGCCCACTGATTTCAGATCAATTGAAGTGCTGGTCAGCTTGAACAACGGACAATCCTACATCTCCGCTCCCATCACCATCCACGCCACAACGTGTGTGAGTAGAACACAGAACAAAAGAGAGTTTTGAATGGGATCAAGTTAAAAAACAAATATGTTATGACACTATGGTCAACCATCATGTGTCCTGTTGTAACTGAAGCTGATTTCTGTGTGTGTGTGTGTGTGTGTGTGTGTGTGTGTGTGTGTGTGTGTGTGTGTGTGTGTTGCAGTCAGACGGGACCTGGGTGCTCTGGTTGCTGCTGGCTCTGCTGCTGTTACTGGCTCTGGCTTTGCTCTGGTGGTTCTGGCCGCTCTGCTGCACAGTGGTGAGTTTAAAGTCGGGCCTTGTGGAGGCAGGAACCGTAATTCAGAGCTATTGGTATTTATGGAAGTGTTGCAGTTTGGTCCCTGTAGTAACGCTCTCTGTGTCCAGGGACATAAAGTGTTTGTTATGTGTTTCTTATTGTTTCTCGCAGGTGATCAGAGACCCCCCGCCCTCTCGCCCGCCTCCCCCACCTCCCGTCATTGTGAGTAGATCCCAGACGTGTTGCCCTTTGGCCGATGGAGTGACTATTTTTTCAAGAAGCAGAGAACAGATTCATGATACAAATTCTCCTGCTGTGAAGGTGGAGAGGTCAAAACACTTTCACGAGGATGACTTCAAAGTGAGACTGCCATGTTTTCCTGTCGCCCTCATTGGTGCAAAGTGTTCTGTGTGTATAAGGAAAGATGCCCATTGGTGTTAAGTCCAAAACCTAATTTACTTACACATTGTCTCATGAAATACACCCTAATTGTAGATTAGAGGTGCCAAACATATGGTTCATGGTCCAAAACTGGCGCTCCAAAGGGGTTCAATGTGGTCCACTGGAAAAAATGCAATTTCAAAATATTAAAAAAGCTGGGAAAAGAGTTTTAAACAAACAAACAAACCCCCAAAATAACAAATAACACCTCCACATTTTTTATTTTTTCTTAAATGTAAAAAAATACATTGTAATTTTGATTAAAATCATCACTGTTTAGTATAATAGTATAATTTAGTTTAATATTCATGTTAAATATTGCACAGTCCAGGTGACTCAGTGACCCGAGGGAGATTGCAATACTTTTGAAGTCATTCAGAACAGCTGGTGGGTGCAGTGTTGATGAGATGTGTGATGTGGTGGAGGCGAAACAAAGAGGGAAACCAAACCAGGCTTACGGATGGTTGAGACAGGCAGGCTCAAAACCAAGCAATCAGTCCAAAACAGTGTAGCAAACAAATCCAAGGGAAAAGGGAAAAGCAGGGTCCAAACAACAGGCAGAAATCCAAAAACCATGAATCTATAACACACCGGGGAACACGGGGAAAAACACTAGGAAAAACTCAGAGAGGTGGCACAGGAAAACAAACACCACGAACTGACGGAGAACAAAGGAAATGATGCGACACATAGAGACTAGGCAGCAGACGCAGGTGAAAACAATGATCCAATCAGCCACAGGAAACAGGGTGAACAGAGACGCAAGAGGGAAAACTTTTCAAAAGAAAACAGGAAACCAACAAAACAAGGAACTCAACTCAAAACCACGAGACGTTTCTCTGGTGGATAACAACAGTTCACTTTTGCTTTCTTCAAGGAACCAGAGGAGGATCCCTTACCCAAGCACAGGTGGCCCACAGTGGATGCGTCGTACTACGGAGGCAGAGGTCCTGGAGGAATCAAACGCATGGAGGTTGGTGAAAATGCAGAAACAATAATATCCATAGCTTTTCCCTCTATTTGTTTTCATTAATGGTATTTTTAACGCCTAAGTTTTGACAAACGCACACACGGGTACGCAAATGCAGCTGTTTGCTATTGCGTGTAGGTGCGCTGGGGGCAGAAGGGCTCCACAGAGGAGGGGTCACGGCTGGAGAAAGCCAAAGACGCTGTGGTCACCATGCCTGAGGAAGTGGAGGAGCCCATCATACCCCGGCCCCCACCACGACCTCCTCCCGTCTACAACCCCCCGTCACAGTCCAAATGGTACACGCCCATCAAGGTGAGACAGTGGCCTCGGTAATCACCTAAAACCCACTTTGCATTAGATGGTGGTCCTATTTATTGCACGAATCTGCATATTGGCAGCTATTTAAGGGTTAAAATGGATATGATTCTAAATGAATCATTATGTTTTTGATGGAATTAACCATCCAGGGGCGTTTTGATGCGTTGCTGGCGTTACTGAGGAGACAATACGACAGAGTGGCAATCATGAGACCAACACCTCGGGACAAGGTAGGACACGTCTGCAGCGCGTCCCTCAAAGACAGTTCAACTGGAAGGAAACAAAGCTGCTTATTAACACAGGAGACTTTGATTATCATGTCTTCAGCAGTTACCATGGAAACACACAGTTATTATCATTTTGATTAGAAAACTGATTTTCACAGTGATTTGATTGGATAATAACAACTGATGACGCCCAGTTTCCTCCATCGAGTAATCTGCCCAGCAGACAAACAAGAGCTTCCCGAGTCAACTCAGTCGTCAGTAATAGCAGGCTGCAGGCTCCACCGATTTAGGACTAGGACTAGGATTTTTCACGCTTTCAGTTTGCACTCAAATACATATTCTTCAAAAAGTGGAAGGAAAGATGCATTTTGGCAGCTCCGATGCACAGACAGGTTCCTTCACGTGTAGACGATGTGACATTCTGCTTGTCTTAGCAGCCGCTCCTCTCCGTTTTGACTCCTGTAGACACACTGGCAGGGAGCGGATCATGAACTTTGCTTGTGTTTAATGTAACTCATGTTTTTGTGTGTGTGTCTCCAGGGCCGCTGCATTAACTTCACCCGAGTGCAGAGTCACTGACGTTCAGACACGAGACTTTTCACTTTACCGCAGTTCAAACCAAAGACGACTGACACGCAGTCAAACACAAACACTAAGATTCAGTGTGTATTGTAAATAAATGTCTTTACTTATATTCTGGTGTTGTTGGTGTTGTTGTTGGTGTTGTTGTTGCATTTCCAGATCTTCAAACCTGCGTTCGTGACTTGTTTCTGAGCCTGAGAGGAAACCAGAGAACACATTCTTCACTTGTTCGGTTTATTTGAAAGAAAAAAAAAAATAGAGTTCTCTTTTCACAAAGACCTTCAGTACAAGTACCCTGACCGGTTACACGTATGATACACACACATATACACGAAAAGATTGAAAAAAGGCATACACGAGGAAACACTTTATGAAAGGAAACATAAAAAGAGCTTTTTTAAAAACACGTAAATAGCATCGCGTTCACCCACGGGCCGATTTTAAAGGGATCACATCACACTCACATCTCCACAGATGACGATCCCGTATGTATTAGTATTTAAGCTGCACGCGCGCACGCACATACACGCACTTCTTTGTCATAGATGAACTGGTGTTTTAGTAACAAAATAGCTTACCAACGCAGAGCCAGCCAACCAGCAACAAGCTCACGGTGAAACTTCAGAGAAAATGCATAAAGAAGAACCGTTTTAATAACCTTCTGATACAAAATACGACGTAATACTGTGTAGAAAGACGCCTTAAAATAGGAGTCACTAGATCCTGTAGTACAATACACACGAACCCACTGAAGTGCGCTTGATTTGACTTGCATGATTAGCACAATTTTGCATCACCAACACTCAGTCAGAGTGCGCACAAACACAAAGTGTTCAGAGCCGAACAGCACGTTCGACGACGTCGGCGTCTGTGTTGGGGGGTACGGAGCTGATGCATTGACTTGCATTGCCGGTTGAAATGAGATTACAGGAGCTCGGACGACCGGAAACAGCCGGAGCGGATGGAGCGTGGATGCACTCAGCAAGACGGCAACGCGGACGACACCACTCCTGAAAGCAGCCGGCAGCCTGTTATTTATAATACAAATCGATGAGGATCAACTCGTCCTCTCAGAGCCGGATCTCTCCCCTCTCTCCCTCTGTGGTTTTTAACAGTGCTAGTGTTGCAATATAACCATACTCTCAGCCCATCATGTTCCCATAGAATGAATCCTTCCATGATATGAGGCTGATGTTGCGTTGATAGATGTCCAACGGAGACGCAAACAAAATCCACACGTGTTCTGCAGACATCTGAATTCAAAGTGCCTTTTTGCAGATCTGATGTTGAAGATGATCCGGACCAGTAATCCGAGGTCCTCTTGAGAATCATGAAGTTCAAAACTGCTTGAAACAGAAGCAAGGCAGGGGTTTACGGCAATAACTGCGGCACCGAGCTCCTTTGGCACTGGGTGATTGTTGCAGCATCTAATGTATGAGTCATTTGCGCTCCGCGACAGCTCGAAGCCCACAGATTGGTATATACACTATCCAGTTCATCTGTGACACTGTGGGCCCTGCTGCGTCTGTTACCCTGGAGATCAGTGTTTATCCCATACCTAAGGTCTGACCATGGGGTTACAAAACTGTGTCCAGAAGATAATATGTAAGAACCTGTAGCTTAAAAACGCCTGGTTTATTTACAGTCTGTAGGGCGCAGGGGATTGTCGTTCTCCTAGGATCGATTCTCTCGATGCAGAAGGGACGATCTGCAAACCACAATACAGATAATTAGCTTTATAGTGTAAAGTTGTTGTCATGACTGAGGTGTTTTGATTGTTTCGAGCGTGTGTGCACCGACCTGAGAGACCGACGACTGTCTTTCTCCATGTTGTTCTCAGGTCCCTCGCTCTCATACGAGGCCAGATGCAGCTCTGCAGCGATTAAACAAAACGAAACACACGAGTTCCGTCACCTCGGGGCAAACAGACGTAGTACACATGGCGGTTGTGTGGTTCAAACAGAATAACAGCAAAGGCGCTCCTGCACTCACCGTCCTCGCTGAAGACAGGCGTGGTGACGAGGTACTGCAGGATGCGGCGGTCTCTGTCGAATGGACAAATCACCTGACGCCAAACGAGGAACTCGCTCACCTGCTTTGCAAGCTCCCACAGTTTCTGCAGGGACGCAGCGACAACTGACCTCAGAACAGCAGCCTGACACATTGCATCTCTTGCAGATTCAGTTAATCAGCGCAAGAGGGGAGATGTAATGCCCACTCGAGCCACAAGAGGGGGTCAGTACCTCAAATAACAAAGGCATAACGGAGGCATAACTCCAGAATTAATGATCAAATCTCACAGTTTAAATAAGATTAAAACATGTTTTTTTTGCGTTAGTGATCAAAACAACAGTCAAGTCAAACACACAGACCTCGACAGGATGTGCATTTTAGTATTTAACATGTCATTTTAACACAGATCTCTGTGCACTGACCTCAAAGTTGATGTGACTGTTGGGCAGCCTGCTGGCACAGCCTTCATTCAGGAAGTAGATGTCCTTAATGAGGAGGCTGAAGAAGGGGATCACAATCTGTAGGACAGAGACGACACTTCATATCCACCTTTAATATTCGGGGCATATATCCTTTCTATGTAGGTCCTGGCTGCTGTCTCACCTTCTCCTGGCTGCTGTGTGCAGTCTCAGACCTCTGGGTGGCGCCGCGGAGCGCGGTGCGGTAGTTGCTGAAGTTACTGGACGGGTCCATCTGGTGCTGAGCGAGGTCAGAGACGGCAGACATCGGTCACACACACACATACACGTACGGTAGCATACGCAGGTTGCAACGCAGACTGACTGGCGTGCAGCGAACGGTCGTGTGTGCAGGTTTTCTCACCTCCAGGATTTCAAACTTGTCAGTGTTGACTTTACTCCAGGTTTTCTTCAGCCTGGCAACAGGACTCATGTTCATCCCAGCTGAGGAGCAGAGGAAGTATGAGTACACAGAGTATTTACAGAGGCAGATCTGAGAAAACAGGCAGGCTGGACAGCATCAAGCCTCCACTAATTCAGTTTGAACTCCAGCTGGCTCTATATTTGAGATTTGATTATTGGCTACTGGTCAGAGAAACAGCGGGGACTACACTTTAACTGTGTCCATCACTTCAAGAACAAGCTGTGACGGAGCGCCGCGCGGATTCAAGAGTGACGCTAATTACGGATCGAAGCCATTTCGCGAAGATCGAGCACATTTAGCAGCATGCGATCTGCGCGAGATGCCGCAGGGCGCCCACTTTCTTTAACGTGCGCTGCCACAGGTTGATGCACCGTGGCGACTCCGCACTTCATTACCCTGAAATCACCTGCCACTCAAACGGTGGGCTGCTTTTCATTGGCTGCTGATGAAAATGAAGCGTCTGCGGGTTTTTTTTCTCTTAAATCCGCCCAACACTCACTGATGATGGCCATGAGGGAGTTGAAGTTGCCGATGTTGAAACACTCCTGAGCCACATCAATGAAGAACTCTATGATCCGTGCTCGGTGCTTCTTCTTCACTGGCTGTAAATGAGAGAACACAACGGGAAGCGGATTAGAGACTCCTCCATCTGATGCACACTTTTAACCTTAATTGTTTACATAAATGCATGTTCGTCTGAGTTTAATGAACATACAGAGAATAAACAGATATGTCTTAAGCTGCAGAAGTGTTTTTTTCAATGATCGACCTTTATTTCAAACCCTAAATTGCCGACTGGAGCTGCATGGTTCGGAGCTGTAGCGTGTGTAAAGCAGGCACAGGCACAGGCACGGGCATTTAATCACAACGTACCATACAGATCTCAGTGGCCACCAGGTAACTCAGCCTGTTGAACCAGTTGACGTAGGCCTCCAGGTTACTGGTTTTACGCTTCCGAAAGAAACCCTAAAAAGCAAAAAAAGAAGGGCAGAGGACACGGTCAGCAAATGAATTGAATCCTAATTTCCGTATCCCAGAAAAAAGCAATTTCAAGGGATTATGGGTAGAGGGAGTCCAGAAGGAGTGGGCAGATGCATGTGTAATAACTGGAAACAATGACTCAGTGCCCCCTCACACGCATTATCTGACGCTTTCGAGGGCATCGCATGTTCTTCCTCATTAGTTGTGTTGAATAATACAACAAAACAAAACATAAATAGACCAAATACATACACGGGAAGTTCAAATCCTGAGCTGACTTCATCTGCTGAGGATGACCACGAGACGCAGATGAGACCTCCATATCAAGCTAGTGAGGGGGCCTTGAGTTAGAGCCTCCGTTATGATATGAGCACATTATAATTAGCCAGACCAACGCCGATTAGCTCTGTGACATTCAGCATTGTGGCTCTATCGTCCCTGCCAATGCATGATTGTATAAAAAGGACCAAAGGGAGACCGTGTGCTGCTGCTCTGCAACTTCCTTCGCAAATGGATCTTGACAGCCTTCACACCCACACAACCTGCGGACCTGCTCGGCCTGTGACGCGTCTGCTGTTATTTCCATCTCATTTCCATCTGCTATCGCTTTTCTCTGAGACACTCGGTGGCGAACCTGTTTGCCCGCGGCACTTTTATATAAATAAACATTATAAAAGCGCAGTATAAATAACCTTGACTTGGCCGCGATGATGTAATCTCGGACATTCGCGGCTCTATTAAAGGCTTACACAACACCGGCAGCAGCCCACTCCACTCCAAACTTCCCCTCTACACTTCAGGACCCCTCGCGCTGACTCAACCGCTCTTTTACACAAAGTGGATCTTATATAAGTGGCGCGGCACCGGCGAGCGCCGCGATGCAGCGCGGCCACAAACAGCCGGTGAAAGCTTGTTCTCCGCTGCGCTGATTGAAAACGACCCTTCAGCTGACTCACAGGGCCACTTAGTGAGAGAGGGAGAGGGAGAGAGAGGGAGAGGGAGAGGGAGAGAGGGAGAGGGAGACAGAGGGAGAG
The DNA here is from genome assembly GCA_008933995.1 of Datnioides undecimradiatus. Taxonomy (NCBI): domain Eukaryota; kingdom Metazoa; phylum Chordata; class Actinopteri; order Lobotiformes; family Datnioididae; genus Datnioides; species Datnioides undecimradiatus. The sequence continues at coordinate 827,875 of WARS01000007.1, read as the reverse complement.
GGAGAGAGCGAGAGCCCTTCAGATCCACTTAGACATACGCAGAACGGCTCTTTAGACCTGTGCTCGATGCATTTTCATAAAACCAAATAAAAGAAAGAAAAGCTGCACTAACTCCAATTTAGTCGGATCTTTGATGTGGTTTCGAAAGCAAATCAACTTGAAGCTGGGGCAGGCCGCAAACTAGACTCAAAGCAGGACCAGGACCAGGACGGAGACCTTTGAAATCTAAATAATAAGGAGCGACTTAAAAACGACTGCAGTCTTTTCTCTCAACCTGCTATGACCCTCAGCTATTTTGAGTTGAATCAGGTCGCGAAATCACCTGTTTGCACCTTTCCACAGTGAGACCGCTTTAATCATTTACAGGTGCTTTTACTCAGAAGCATAAAGCAGCGGGAGGAAAAAGCAAACTAATAAATGCGTCTTCAGGTTGAGACGCCATGATCATGTTTAATGTGTAACTTTGTCACAGGGTTCAGATTGGGGGTAATGAAAGACTGGAATCCTGCGGTCCACAGGGGCCGAAACAAGCTAAACACGTGCAGAGAGGCAGAGAGGGACTAAATGGAGTCGATTCGAACTGACATGTACCTTGTGGTTCTCCAGAGGATCCTTCATGGCGAACGTCTGGATGAACTCCTCAGGGCCGATAAAGCTCAGTCTGTCCTGGAGGCAGACAACAGGAAAACTGTCAGAGCACTGAGGACAGTCACAAACAAGATGGTGAAGGGTAAAAGGAGAGGACGTGACAGGCAGGCCAACAGAACTCGAAGTGATGATGGAAAAATCTCAAACTATAATAAAGGTTCATTACAACTTAAAAAAGCCCACGCTGACAGATGCTTAAATACGTGCTGTAAAAAGTCATTTATAATTAGGATTGCCGGGAAAAAAGTAGTTTAAATGAGCTTTCTACGTGTGCCGCCGCAGAAAAACACAAGACAAGAACAAGGGGTTTATGGGAAAACAACGAAACCCAGAAACAATCGTAAAACAAAGCCTCAATAAGTCGACACACAAGCCGCTTGGCACTTAACATTTTCATTAACTCTATAAATGAGTGTTCCTAAATAAAGCTTTTCACCACAGAGGAATAAATTGACTATATTTAGATGGGTAAGAACAGCCTGTAAAGTAGTAACCACATGTCAGGAGATAAACAAGACGGCGAGAACACATTTCATCACACACAACAACACGTGGTTACGCAGGAGAGGCGAGTCATCCCACCAGCTGGCTCCTCACCAGTTCGATGTGCGTGAGCTGCTGGGCGAGGACGAAGGGGTCGTCGCACACGCTCATCACGTCGCTTCGCTGACCCGCGGCCTGTTTGCTTTTCAGGGAGGCGGGCCGCTCCATCGCCACGGCGTTGAGCGCGGCGACCGCCTCCTCGTACTGGCCGAGGGCGGAGAGGCGTTTGATCAGCCGCTGGGTCATCTGCTGCATGGCTCGCCAGGAGTACTGGAGGACGAGACGTGGCACGAAGCGTTAGATATGACACTCAGATCAGCTCAAACCACAGACCTGTGGTCAGATTTGTCCAGACTGCAGCAGCCATAAACAAGTCTGCAGCTGTGATACAGCCCTGTGAGGTCGGCGCGGCGGGGTTTTGAGGTGCATGCTAATGACTGCATGCTAACACGCGCTGATGAGCGTGCTGATGTTGAGCAACATACAGCATAATGTTTGCAACACTGACAAACTTTGCTAACATTTAACATTTGCTGATGGGAATGGAAAGGGTCATAAGCTAAAGTACTGGACCTGATGATGGCGCTGGATTAAACGTCTGACACTGCCAAGCTAGCGTGGCTAATCATCCTAATATAAGTACGATGGCACCGAGCTGTCACTTCTGGATCTGATGTAAACCAGTTCTGGCCAAACTACGGTCGCCATATTGGTCCAGTGAGTTGGATTTGGACCACTGCTGTCACAGGTCAGCAGAGGTCATTCTGTTACACGTTCAACTCCAGATGACCTGACACTGACCTCATCCCCTCGGGCCACGTGGTGCGTCATGTCCTTGAGGCAGCGCATCATCCTCTCGTCCCTGAAGTCGTAGGGGAACGTCTCCGTCCACTCGGTCAGCAGCTGCACCAGCTTGGGCGCCACCTCACGGAAACGGATCTGAAAACATCGCATGGCACGTTAACTGAAGCACAACATGTAAACCCTGTGAAGAAAAGAATTAGATGTGTGTGTGTGTGTGTTTATGTGTGTGTGGGAGTGTGACAGAGTTAACGTAGGTGTGAGTTTCTGTGGGAGAGAGAGAGAGAGAGTGTAACAGAGAGAAATAATTAAATGTGTGTAATCCGCCCACCTTATCCAGCAGGGCATCTCCGGACCGCTGCTGCTCCACACACAGGTGACAAACCCTCGTCATGAGCTCGTACGGGTGCAGGAAGAGGCGTGAACTCAGCAGGAAGGTGAACACGTACGACCTCTGGTGATGAGCAAACAAACGAGCTCTCAGAGAAACGACAGAGGACAGGAAAGGACGACACACATCAACGAGAACTTCAGGGCTGAGATGTGTTTGCTGCTTCTTACGTCAGGGTAGTAGTCGACTGTGGGAACCAGGTGCTGGATCAGCGCCTCCAGGGATGCTGAAACCAAACTGTTGTCATGGTAACACATCTCCCCATAGCTAGCGGTGGTGACGCCGTGGCCGTAAAGTCGGCTTTTGGCTGTAACCGAGTTGGTGCGGCACGACTGCTCGCTGCCACTGCTGCCGCTGGTGTGGCGGTACGCACGTCCGGGACAGGAAGTGCTGTGCTGTCGAGGACTGCGAGGCTGCGGCGAGGAGTACGGGTTCTCCGACGCCGCACAACTGCTGTAGTGACGCTCCTTCGAGGTCGCAGAGGAGACGGAGGAGCTGCGGTACGAGCTGTGAGGCTGCGGTATGTCGTAGGGGTTTTCTGCGGAGGAGTACGCGCCGTTGTAGACGTTTTCCTTCGCGGGCTTGGGGCCGGCGCCGTTGCGGTACGGGCTGTGAGGCTGGGGGTGGTTGTTGTTGTTGCTGTAAGAACTGAATTTTCCAGCATACGGGGTTGTGGGAGGCATGATGACCTGGAGGACACGAGGAGGAGGTCAGGAGTCTGAAATCTGGATCAACACATGCTATAAGAGCGTAATGCCAAAAAACTATATCTATATACACGTAATGATTGTTTACCTGTTTAATACCTGACACCTGATCATAAAGATCATAAAAACTGGGGTAGGGGGATGTAAACAAAATCAAATATCATGATAGTTTTGACAAAATACATCAGTATCAACACTGTGACAACACTGTAGGGGCGACTGTATATGGCGTTAAAACCAGGATAACACTCGAGTCTACTATCACGAGATCGGTGTAATATTGATTTATTACCCAGGCCCAGTAAAAACCCATAAAGCAGCTTCGCTTATTGATTTGCAACATCGCCCTCGGTGATCAGCGGTGGTTTCCCACTTGCTGACGTGTGACCTCCTGCCATGTTTACCACGGTAAAGTATAAAAGTACCACATGTGTGATTGGAACCGTTTCAGCACCCTGACAAGGTAAAACTACCCGGAACTGCGCACGAAACCTGCCAACGGTTACGGAAAAGTGTGAAAAACAAGCTGCTGTGCAGCAGAAACGCGATTTGGATTCTCTTTTTCTGCCCGTCAATCATCTCACGGCCGCTCGGATCCATCTAGCAAGCTGCGGCTCCCTTGTTTTGGGAACGACTCACGGGAAACAGGCAAAGCAATCAAAGCAAGTGGAGGCAGATTCATATTTCATGGCTTCATCTGAACTTCGAGAAGGAGTGAATGAGGAAATCGAACTGTCCCAGGTTCGTTCCAGAGAAACAGCTGATGCCTTCGTTTTTATATTATTATATTTTATTCAATTTACTCTCATTAAGCAAATCCACACAGTCAAGAAGCAGAAACCCGCTCATTAACGACTGGTTAGAAGGAGAGAGGACGCTTTCCCTCTGGATTCTCACATTCAAACATCACCATGTCTGATGGTGCCGTTCGGTCGACCTTCCATTTGTTTGTCTGGATCAGAACTGATGTGCGCCTGCTGCAGTCCGCCCGCTTTCAAACCACAGCGCAGCCCCTCCCTCGCCGCCGCCTTGGGAATGTTTTCCCGCTGCGTCCGCATGTTGTGAAAGTATCCGTTTGAGCAACTCGATCACGCAGCGCAGAGGCTTAAACCTGTCTGTGAAAGTAATTACACTTAATCACATAATTTTACCCCTCCTCTGTCGACTGTTGTGGCTTTGAAGTGCGGCGAGGTGCCTCATCGCGTAACAAACTTTCCCTAAAAGTTGTTTACTGGTGAAAAAGTTTTATAAATCAGGTTTTAGACGGAAATTCCCTCCTCTTTCTCCTCCTTTTGCCGTCTGACACATTCCTGGAGCGTATTTTTTGGCACCAGGGCGGCTTTAAGGGAAAGAAATAGGCCAACAGATGGATGATGTCAAGACAGCAATGATTTCTTTCGGTCGTAATGGTCTAGATAATTGGATCTGAGGTCGGTAAGCTGATCCCAGATCACCACCAAGGCGTGCTTTAACTCTGGAGCCATCCTTATCCTGCTACTGTTGTCTGTCTAGGAACCACATGCCAGCGTAAATCGAGCTGCACGCACACACACACACACACACACACATTTACCCCACACGGCGACGTACACACATGCACGTAGGCCGTGCCAGAAAACCAAACCCCGCAGGACCCCAGCAGACTTTTGTTTGTCCGTCACAGCGCCTGCAGAGGAGTGCCTGCCTGGGCCAACATCTTACACACACCCTTGTCCACCACGGCGCCTAGTCCCATGCCGGTATAATCCAAACACACACACACACGTCACACATAAACAAATGATGACTTGAGCGACAAACACACACACACACACACTTTTGTATACCACAGCGGCTGGCCTCACGCCAGTGTAAGCCAGTCCAGTGCCAGCTCGTCTTCTGAACTCTGTGATCTGCGCCTGCTGTTTCTCCGTCTAACTCAGTTAAAAGATTACAGCGGCTTTACCTCCCTACAGTTGCAATATGTAACGCGGAACAGCTCGGCTGCTCGAGTTCAGATTAGAATCTGTGTAGTGATATTTGCTGCACTTTGGGATGCTGCCGTCTGTCTCGTGTTTGCGCTGGAAGGTGACCTTGAACCAAATGAAAAAAAGAAAACACGTCTGAAAATCGAAAAACCGATCTCGGGGTTTTTCCCAGACTGACTTCCTGAAAGGTCGACCCTTCGGATGGTTTGCGGCTTCCGTGCTGCAGCGCTGAAACCGTGCCCGCTCTAAATCACGGGGTTTGGACTCTCTCTGGACGACTTAATGATGACGTTGGGAGCGTAATTCCACATTGGGAGCGCTGTTTAAATTCTCTTGTTTGTAAACTCTGAGAAATTGCAGACTTACAAAAGGGGATTTGATGTGGCCGCGAAAAATACAGGAGAAGGCAGAGATGTATAGTTTTGTCAGAGCGTTGCACCAAACGGACCGCAGGAATACCGTTCCATGCGTGCAGGGATTTTTAAAAATAAGCTTTGCTGAGCGTTTTTCCTTTAACTGTGACGCAGCAGACACTATCCCCCGTGTTGACAAAGGGCACGGTCTGCGGTGAGCTGTGTCTGAAATGTCACAACCTGGTTCATCAAAAGGCTAAAGGTTATTGGGTGTTTGACGCAGCTGCAGGATAAACATCATCCGCTGACGGGTTTGAACCAAACTGGTCCAAAGTGATTTGCTGCTTTCAAGCAAAGTTGTCAAGCATCCTACTGTAAGTGAACGCAGCCTTTTGTCTGGCTTTAGTTTGAGTGTTTTATGAAGGTGTGGAAGCTCTTTTTAGGATTTCTTGACCCTGACGTGGATGAACTGATTAAGGGGCAGAGCTGCTGTTCATCCATTTGTTTTGCAGCTGGACGCGCATCTTTCTCAAATCCCTGCAGAGTAACAGAAGACTGACTCCACCCCGGTTGGTTCCAGAGCCGAAAAACAATCTTTCGACCTTAGGCAGACTATTTAATGTGGTTTAAGAAAAAAGAAGGTATACCCAGCAACGCTGAGGCCACTTCTGTCAGGGCGGGGGAGAACGAGGGGGAGGTCTGCAACAATAGAGGTATTATCTATCCTGTCATGGCATTAACAGCCACACAAAGACCCCCGGGAAGAGATCAGAGCAGATCACAGCAGATCAGACGCACACAGCAGCTTTCACACACTCTGCTCGCCGCCGTCGGGCCGTGAGACGCCCCGCCACTGCTCCAACCGGGGCCTGGGATCATTTTCACATCAGTCAAACGCAGAAAAGCAGACAGGCCTCGTCTACCGTGAGCTAAGGCGCCATCAAACCTCTACTTTTTATTTGCCAGCTACAGTAAAAGGCACAGGAGTTTGTCAGGAGTATTGCCATTAGCAGATATGACAGCACGTGGCCCGAGGACACGCAGCAGCTCTCCTTTAGCGCACGTACACGCACAGCACACCGTAGACTATAAGACGTAACAGTGCAATCATACGCGGTGGCGTGCCGGCGCTCTGCAGCTAACTTGCTTGGCCCAAATTGTCCTTATTCAAAGCCAATTGACCCCTGCGAGCCTCTACGAACGCACTGACCTATTCATAGCCGGCGCTGAAACCCCCTGATGCTCCACCACAACGGGAGCTGGAGGGAACAGGGGAGGACGTGTTTGCAGAGACTCTGTGACGTGCAAACACATTTCAGGCCTTTAAGTCAGGCAACGGCCCAACAGAAGTGTCTTTAAATAGTTGTTTTGCAATGAAATTACGCCAAGTGCCCGTAAAGCCGTCTAAATTACCCACTGATTTGTCATGAGAGGGCCATTTTCTTCGACTCCAATGGGACTTCAAGCACAAGAGCTCACAACAGGGATGGCGAGTGTCTTTAAATGTACTGACTTGTATAAAGTTCAGCATGTTGTAAACACAACACGGGCAGAGAGAGAAGCACCTGATAACAGAGGCTTTAAGGCAGTTTATCAGGACGACGGAACGCAGCGCTATCTGTGTTCTACTCTGCACCTCGCGCACTTTGACACTAATAAGCGGCGTCAGGTAAGGAGTGTCAGGGAAAACCCTCCGCAGTCAGCCGTATTCATAACAATAAACAAGGTTAAAGTCCGGGCCTGCATCACTTTACCCGCGGCTTTGTCGAACCTGCACGCTAAACAGTTTCACACGTACGACAGTTAACCCTTAAACAGCAGGGGAGAGCCCCTACGCCAAAGAGAAGCAAAGGCAGGAGCTCGCCTTCTTCTCAGGAAGCAGGGATTCACTCTCAAACTGTGATTTGTTGCTTCCCGTGAGAGGAGCAGTGACCGCGCTCGATTTCACAACGGCACGTAGCTTAAATGAGATGAATCCAAGATGTCAAAGTGGGACGGATGGGTCTGGATTTTGTGTCAGAACGTCTCAGACCACGTTGCACTGGCTGTGCTGCTGCAGCTGCAGCTGGCAGCGGTGCGTTTGATGCAACAGCTCCTCGCCATTACTGCAGGAAACGGCAGGTTTTGCTGAATGTGGCGCAGAATTTGACCACAGACCCACAACATGAAGGAAATCCCCTGAATGTGCTCCATATTCTTACACGGGATACTCTGAGGCTTGGGGTCTTACAGAGGCAGAGCCAGGAAAAGGAATCTGTTTTGAACAGTCGGCTGATTATCAGTTATTGAAAATGCTAAAAACGACTTTATTTCAACTCTTCAAGTGATTTACTGCTTTTTTTCTGACTCGTGTGACCACAAACTGAACAGTTTGGGGTTCTGAAGACGTTACCTTGGAGAAAAGGACATTTAAATGGGCAAATTTCACCATTTCTGACATTTTTTAGACTGTAGTATAATCCGAGCACAATGAGGCCCTGAAAACCTCCAGTCTGGAGCAAATCTTCTAATGTTTGAGGTCTGAGACTCCACCCAACATCACCATCACCTGACCAAACGAGCCTAAGTGACGCGCTCGAGTGACCAGACGAGGTCAGATGAGACCTGCAGCCGCTGTCAAACCCCCCCACCCCCCACCCCCGCGGCTGACCAGCTTCAAAAGGACGCACCTGCAACTAAAGATCTGATCTGACAGACAGGCAAACAGAGCCGGATACAGACCCCACGCTCTGATTGGCTGCAGAGATATGAGGGACACAATTCACCCACTGCTGGTCCTGTTTTTCATCTTTTATTCCCACACCACACACACACACAAGCATGCATTTCTTTGTGTGCTGGCTACACACACACACACACACACACACACACACACACACACAAACACACCTGTCCCTTGTATGATCTGGTAGGCTAGTACAGTATTAACCTAGAGTCAGAAAGGATAAAGACAGGTTATCTCCTGTGCTGCTGGGATATAATAAACCTAAGCTCTCTCTCTCCCCCTCTGTCTATTCTCTCTATTTCACACACACACACACACACACACACACTTTCTATGAGATGCCACAAACCAGTGCGTCACAGCACAACAGGAACACCTTATCTTAAGGTTAAAGTAGGTGAAACAACTGCACCTGACCAGCTGGAGCTCCCTCGCGCTGCCCTCGAGTCGGTCATCGAATGAGTGGAAATGACATAATTTGGGGTTTATTTCTGTCACGCAAGCCCGAGCAGAGTCCAGGCGAACACCGAGGGGTTGATTTCAGTGAGTTAAGAGACTGTTGGTTTATAGAGAGAGGTGCGGGGGGAATAAAGCTGTTTAAAGTCTGTTTGGCCAGAAGTACACTCACTTTCTCCCACTGTTTCTTCTTTTCCCTACAGACCCATGCACAATCTGCTATTCTCTCCCTCACACACTCTGTCACACGTAGGCTATACACACACACACACACACACACACAGATACACGCACCAGGCCACCATGCCTGGTCTACATTATGGGCTTCTGACTGAGTCATAACACAGTAAAAGTAAAAGCTGACTGTGAAGAAGGAGCCACGCTGCGCAAAACCACAGTCCCATCGCAGGTGCCGGTGAGTAACGCGTGTTTGTGTCTGACAGCCAGCCTAATTATAAACTCACATGGGTGGTAAACAATAACAACAACAAATGGAGCCAGGAGGAGGAAAAATAGACATCGGGGAGGAAAATGTTTGCGTTTTGTTCCCTAAATATCAGAAAAAGGAACAAACCCTTCAGAGTTAAGGCACATTTTCGGCAGGAAGGTTTCATTTAAGAGATGAAGTTTGTTGAAACCACGAGATCAGTCTTGATTATTATGAATGTGTGCGTCTTAGTGATGCTGAGCACCTTGATGCAATGAAACAAATCACTGTAAAAACTTATTTTGTGGTTACAAAAGGTTCATTCTGCTACCCATGAGTTACACACCAGACTATAATCCGGTAAAAATGACCATTTAACATTAGGTTTAATAAAACACGCATAAAGTTTGTGGTTTTCCATAAATAAGCCCGTCACCCACACCCTGAGCTCACCTCTGACGCGACGCAGCTTCGACCTCTTTCACAGGCGGATACAGTTGAGGAGGAAACTATCCCAAACTGTGAGCGACCTCCGATCCGGTCAAAGCTGCTCCGTGTGAGGCGTTTCAGCGTTTCAGCAGTGAGTCTGCGCCCTCCTCTCCTCCATTGTGTGTCCGCTCCTCGCTGTTGAGTCAATTTGAACCAGCAGCGCCGTAATGAGCCTCAAAGCGAGGCGTATTCAAATGACTTCCATAGAGCCGGGAAAACCGACCAATCGCAGCGCGGGGGTGGTAGCCTCTGGGGGCGGCGCGGGCCAATCGCGGCGAAGGAGTCGGAAAATCGAAATCTCTGACGATTCTGATTGGTCGAGGCGCCGTTCGTCGAGTTCTTTCTTCTGAAGCGCAGCCAGGAGCAGAGACTGTTTTTGTTGGAGAGCTGAGCTATGGAAGGTGTAAGGTTTCCCCCCGGAATGTGATTGTGTGCGTGTGTGGCTGTGAGTTCAGTGACTTAAAAACTAAAGCTCTGGAAGAGTTTAAGCTCCTGAGCTGGTTTAATGTGTGTTTGTAAAGTTTGATGTTGTAAATGATGTCATGAAGCGCTGCCAGCCTCCCTCTGAGACGAACCTTACTAAGCCCCCTTATTCTGCTTTAAGAAATAAATTGCATTGTTTTTGCATATTTAGGATTTACACTACAAATCATCTCTGCTGACTAATTTGAGTGTTTTCTTTCCTGTCACAGGTTCTTTTCAGCACTGCACAGAGGTCAGACTGCAGCGAGCGGCGGACATCTTCAACTTTGCCCCAATATAGGATATAGAGTTGGCTTCAAGTCATTATCACAGGACAGCATCTCCTCTGCTCCTCTGATCGGCATCAACCATTTCAAGGAAAATGCAGCTTCTTATTTAAGTGCATTCTGCAAATTCTGTAAATCGGGAGTTTTCCCGTTGAAGCGGAGCCCCACTGTTTCCCACTTCCTTTGTTTCTGTAGGTTTGAAATCCTGGGGTCAACTGGAGATGATTGACTTGAGAGACCGAGGATGTCAAGAGGTTTTCGCTGATCTCACCTCTTCATCCCTTAAAGTGAATCAGACTGATTCAGTCAAATGTTAAATGCATTTGGATTATTTGGTCACTTTAAAAAGTCTGGAATCTCCCCCAACAGTGAGCCCCCAAACAACATTTTACACAGGAATCCCAGAAACCTGCATACGGCTGCAGCACTCTTCAAAATAAAACAGAAAGTAACCAAAAAAAAACAAAACAACCCAGTTCAACAGATGTGATAATAACTTTTTGCATTTGCATTTGTTTGGAGTCATGATTCTGGTCTACGCAAGCTCCCTCAGAAAAACACCTAACTTCTAACTTGATGATATCTGCTTATCAGACTGAGGACAACAACCAACACCGCGTAGAACTTTCCAGAGTTAGTTTAAACAACGCTTTTATTGCACCACTTCTCCATGCAGCGTGTGTGTAAAGGTGCAGTGTAATGAACGCACTCTCACGCCACCTTTGGTCCTTACAGCAGACTGTTGGTCACAGGTAATTACACCTGTTCACGGCCGTCGTCTTAAATCCTCTAACTCTACGTTGCTAAAGCATTTAACTGTTACATGACGTCGAGTAAATCCCTAAACAGTTATTACAGTTATTGACTCTCAGCTGAGTACAGCAGGCATTAAAGGCAAAATAGTAATTAACGGGACTTTTATTATTTACAACAACTGCATTAATTGCATGTGGGTGCATTATTTATTTATATTTCTGGAATTAAGAAACAGTCTAGGTGACGACGATTGTCCTGATATTCAGTGTGGATTTGAAAGGATTACACAATCCCACCAGGTTGGAGAAATGACTCAACCCATAACATAAGGTTATCTTTAAACTGAAGCGAAAACAAGAAGATTATCCAAATTAGGTTCAGACGTAACAACAGGAATATGTACAGTGAGTCCTTGCGTTCAGTCTTTTAGGTCCTGTGTGAGTCTTGCAAGGCAATGACAGGGTTAAACCAACCCACAACTCAGACCGTGGACCCTTTTTTTTTTATGTTGTCCGAGTCCAAAAACACACCTCATCTCTTTCTCTAAATGTTTAGAACATCCTCTAAATATATATACTATGCTCCCTCCAACAGTCTAATTTCCTCTGAACTATGGTAATTAAAGCAAGGTGGGTGCACACCATGCCCACCCCCTCAACTGCCGCCGCACCGCTGCCATCCACCCCGGCACAGTCCAGTCCTTTTTTCATTGCATAAACATCAAATTACATAAACACAGCTTTAGATTTACACTACGGCCGGGGCCCTGAAGTTGTGGGCGGCGCTCATTTTTTGATCACTGACGCCTCTTCCATTCTGACACATCGCCGCTCAGGCGAGAATAGCTGATCTCTGAGTCTTTCAGGCTGCAGGGTTTTTCTCATTTCAATAACCCGACTCCTACACCAGGCAACCGAGCGCGCGGCTTCCGGCTCCACACATCACACACATGCGCTCCAACACAAAGTACGCCCATGCACACACACATGCACACACACATGCACACACACATGCATCTCCTTCCGGTGGTACTTGACCGTTGCGACGCTCCGGTGAGGGCCCTCAAGAGATTTGGGCTTTTTTTTTTTTTTTTTTTTGATTGGCCGCATGACGCCCACGGCCGCCAGAGTGCTGTTGAGGAAGACTTCCTGTGGCATATGAAATTAAGGATGTCAATGCAAATTAGATTAACGTCAACTAGAGGTCAGGGTGACGTTAACACTGCTTCCTTTACCCAAATATTTGTTTAATGGATGTGTTCGACATTCAGTTCTTTTAGTTTTTAGCTCAGTAGCACCTGAGATGTCTGTCACTTGTCGTCTCCCATCTGTTCAAAATGTTAACTGTTCCTGTTGTAAGCTGTAAAGTTCAGGAAGGAATGAATAAAAAGAGGTTTTTGTTTTGTGAAACGCATCTTATCTGAAGATGCTTGTCACTGACAGTGCTACGGTGAAGTAGCGTGAGCGTGATCATGGGACCTGTTGCCTTGCCACCACTGATATCTCTGCAGTCAGCTTCCCCCACTTCAGATTCTTTCAGTGTTCATCCTTCAGGAGGTTTTTACAAGGAGCCGAATTATCTTTAACAGTCTCCTCATCTAGAAAATGAATAGAGAAGGATCTTCAAACTCATAAAAACACTGAATATAGCAGCTTCATGTTAAAAACCAGTGTTTCTTTGATGAAGTTCAGAATTAGGAGCTGCTGCTCAAGTTGTTTCTCTGACAACTTAAATCCAGGTCCAGTTACTAAAATCTTTCATTCGTAAATCGTAGATCTGTAAAGTTTAGCGTAACAGTGTGGCTTGTCAGGCAGACAACCAAAACAAAAAGGGGTATGAAGATTCCACTCCTCTACATTTAAACGTGGAAATGTTACATATTATATTGAAACAGAGAGGCTGTAATAATTGAAAAACATCCTGCAGGATTCAAACCTAGATCACATGGTCCCAGAGACTTAATTGGTTAAATGAAAAGGTGCTTTAATTGAGTTTAGGATGTTTGCTGCTTCTTGTCTGCCCACATCGCGACCGTTAGCGGACAGAAAATGGTCACGAAAAACAAATCTGCGTCTAATGCACCGAGCTGATGTGCAGGCGTTTAGTATAAAGGTCACTTTGTTTCTGTTGTTCTGTATTTATGGAAACCACCAGAGAGCCACTCATTATCTTGCCTACAGGTCTCGCACACACAGATAACATAAGAGATGTTCCTCATTTTCGCATTATTCATCAAAATTACTCAAGCAGACACTAAAAGCAGTGTCAGGAGAAACAATGACAGGCTTGTCCTCAGTTCTTAGTCGCCATGCCAACACGTCTTGGTGAAATCTGATGCAATCCAATTGTAAATTCACTGTAAGTACCCCCAAAATTAGACAATAAGTAAGAACCAGGCAGAGTTTAAATAAGAAATGACTTTCTTTTGGAATTAAAGAGATGCACCAGTGCTCCTGTCTGTGTTCATATACAGCTACAGGTGTCTGACTATTGCAGCACAGGTCTTGGACAGAAGGCCCGGCAGGTCTTGGCAGGTTCTCAGCAATGAAATATTGTGTTACAGGAATATTAAACCCTGTCAAGACATTGGTCATCTTTGACAACTTCTCGTGAAATCCTGTAAAAACCACAGAAAAGCCAAGTAAACCAAGTACGTCGGCTTGCACGAGCGCTTAAAAAGCACCATTTCCAGTAACGTTGACTTGACTAATATCCAAACAATCAGATGCAAAGGTGTGTCTTTACTGTAGTTATGTCAGAGTAGCTGTAGTTCATATTATTTTTTTAATAAACACTGCCTCATGTGGCTACTTTTTGTTGCTGTGGGTCATGCATGTTGCTCTCAAAGTTCTATTTGTTAGGGACAAACCTAAAGATGCATCAGTCTAACGCTACCTGCTCAGGATAAGCTAGCAGCTGGCTAGTGGTGCATTAAGCAACTAAAGAGCCTCCCTTGAGAGTTGGTGGAGACCCAAAACAGAGGTAAAAGGAGAGTAGAACCCGTGTGTCTCCTTAATCCGGCTCCTGCTGGATTTCCTGCTATGATTAGTTGCACAATATAATCCTGGTTGTTTCCAATTGCACAGTATTAAATGAAACCAAAGCTACTCCCTTAACCTAGTTTCACAGTTCAGAGCATGTACTGTGAGTTCGTTGCTTTAGGTTCAAGCACAGTGTCAGAACAAACATTGCTCAAAAGCTTCTGACTGGCAGCGTGTTGTGGATTTCAGGGAAACAGTGACACGGACAAAACAAATGATGTCAGCCGCCACCAGCAGCAACAGACTTCAGTGCTATAGTGTGTGTGTGTGTGTGTGTGTGTGTGTGGGTGGGTGGGATTACACAGTGACAGCTGGGTGAGATCATTATGGTTCGGGATAAAGGGGGGAACACGAGAATCGGGGGAGGGGATGGGGTATAATGGGTGTCGGGGGGCAGAGGGGCGGGAGGTTTTTACGGTGGCTTCTTTTCTCGGAGGAATGACGGCTCCTATATGTCGGAAAAGTTCAAGGAAAGGAATAACGTAGCTGCACGACAACACCAAGCCACCTCAATTTCAGCATTCTCACACTGTCTGTGCATTTTTGCTTGCATGCATGGAGGACCTGAAGCGAGACGCAAGCTCAGGTTGAGGAGTAGCTGATACGTGGGATATTAAAGGAGGGGAGGATGAGGGGAACAGAGGGGTGGACTGAAGGGAGGAGGGGGGCAAAGACGGGTGACTCACAGGCTTCCAGTAAGAGGTCTGACTCAGCTACTGGAAGCCCCCTGACCCTAGCTGGAGACAATACGTGGGCAATATAATCTACGTTTTTGACTTTCCCCAGCTGTCACTGCTTTTGTTTTGTGGTGTTACGGATCAAAATGTGTGTGGGTCCTTATAAACTAAAAAAATGAATAATGCACAGGATTTGGATTCTTTTTTTGCGACTAGGGACGATAGAGAACAACTGATTGAAGATGTTTTGACTTCTCAAAATCGCGAGCATGTGAGTCACACCCATTTGCACCAAGCTTATGTGCACTGATTCCCCTTTCATTGTCACGCTCCCTATGAAAAGAACACATGCACACTGCTCCCCATTCACCCCTGTGCGCATTGTTTCACAGAGTACCGCTCTGCTGCTTTCTTTCAAGTGATCCATCTCCCTGTTCTGAAAGGAGATCACTTTCTCCCACGGCACCAGCAGCCGTGTAGTGACAGGGAACCGCTGAAGAGATGCTCCATTAATGAGTCAGGTTGGCAGGCGGCTGATCTGCGGACGAATGTGCCAGCTTTGGTAGCGATTTTCAAAAATGATTCCTTTGTGCTGCTTCGCACTTGTTGTTTTTGGCTTGTGTTTGGCGGAACAAGAGGAAAAAATGCAGGTGTTCGATTGCGTAGCCGATGACTAAAGCGTCACCCAACGTCACTCGTCATCTGTGTGCACTCTCTCCTGCTGTCATGAGCAGATACGAACACGTGAAGAGGCATCAGACCAGGCGGGAGGAACTGTTGCCTATCAGATCAGCTGCCATTCTCTGATACCCTGAAACCTTTGTCTTTAGGTGCTTTCTGTGCTCAGTGTTGTCCTGAAAATGACCACCTACGCTAATAGAGGAAACAAACCAGAATGCAACTGGTTGCATCTTTAAGAAGAGTCATCTTCTTCCCTGATTTCAGTAATAACTCTTAAAGAAGGCTGCAAACCTGAGGGATCTGCCTAAAACCAACTCTTGATCTAGAATCCTCTTCTTCTGACCCCTGCGTCTCTGTCCGTGCGGGACTCCTGTGATGGTCGCCGGTGATGGATGGTAGTCGGACAGAGGGCCTGTTTCCTGGATGTGCCCTTTAGCTTCCATGTCACACACACAGATATCCTCAGAGGATGGGAGGTACACGCATGCACACACATTGACATACACGACCCACATCATTTACACACACACACACACACACAATACCATACATACATCATTCCCTTACATTCCTCACACTGACCTACATCTGCTTTACATAAAGGAAAGGAGACAAAACTTACAATTTTAAGGTGAAACGAGAATTAAATCAAACTTTTCTTTAATTTTTCTTTCCCCCTAAGAGACTTTCTAAGTGCCGGCCACCTCTGTGCATACGTCTGAAATATGCGAAGTCGAGCCCCAGCGCACCGAGCATATAAAACATGATGAGTACCTGTGAAAAGACGTCGAGCAGGTGAACCCTTTCACCCAGCCCTCCTCGGACCAAATGTTCTGCCAAAAGCTACAAACCTGCTTCCAACAAATCCATGAAAAACACGTGAATCACAGCACAGAAAATTCCAAAACTGAATCTCAGTTGTTCTGCGGCGCGCTGATGGCCAACTGTGAAGCAACATGCTCTCAGAGCGTGCTTTGTCACTTTAGCAGAGGGGACAATTTGTGCAATTTGGGCAATGCAGCTTCTTGTATTTTTCATTATATAGGCCTCTTTGTTCCTGATGCTGAGTCAGAAAGAAACCTACTTTGTTTTTTGGGTCAGAAAAATAATAAAAGCGTTTAAAAAAGGTTACATATTTTGGATTTAGAGCACTAAAAACACAGTCTGCGAATAAAACTCTATTTATGCTTATTTGTTTGCCATGTGGACAATGAAAACGCTGTCGTCACAGCTGGGCACTGCGCTTCTTCGGAAACTTGCACAACCTCGTGTGGGTGAAATCTGACCTCTGCATGGGCAGACCTTTATCATAGCTGAAAAAAACCTCCTTTTGTTTTACAATAACCTACATCTTTATTGTCCTTTGTAAGGTAAAAGGCCTGGCTCTCAGAGTTCACGCAGCAGTGAACTCCTCTCACTCGCTGCATCTCGTGGTCTCAACCATCCCTCCTCCCGTGACCCCGTTTACTGTCTAATTAAAGCTGACGACCCATGAAAGGTAAATATTTGAAAGGAGTCAGTGAAACGCGGGTTCATGTAAGTGTCTTATTTAAAAGACGCGGCGTAGGCTTTTTCCTTCAGCTCTATGTCCGTATGAAGTGCCCACTCTGCTGCTTCCTGGTCCTCCCAATAAAGCGTTAAACCCAATAGATGTCTGAGGTGGGATGTGAGCTGCCCACACTCTTACTAAAAACAAAAGTAAAGATACATCTGGGAGCGAGCACAGTCTGAGTGTTTTGATTTACTTCTGTAATTTCACTGTAGCTCCGGTGGTTTTACTGTAAACCACTCCCACACTGTCTGCAGATGTGGCACTGGATTTAGTGGGAGGGAATGTGTGTGTGTGTGTGTGTGTGTGTGTGTTCAGCTGCATGTCTGAAACAAATTGGACTTTTTGAGGAATTCTGCTGGTGTTATCGATGCAAACTGACGTGACACTGATTGATAAATCATATTTGACAGGACAATTTACAACACAGCAAAAATATGTTTTGACCCCGTTAAAGCAGCTATAATCAATATTTTTAGATTAACAGCAGATGTAAAAGGTGTTGCTACTTGTCAAAGCTCACCCATCGTTTCCAGCGTTTTCATTCCCCTTCGCTCAAAGCAGGGTTTCAGCATCTTTCACATTATTGTTTCAGTTCACAACTCTCAATCAGTGCTGTTTCCAGATGCTTCATGCAGCTGTTTTAAGCTAAAAAACCATATAAACCGCCAAGTGCAGACAAAGTTAATGACTAGCGTGCAAACATTTCTCACAGGAGTTGGTGGAGACCAAAACAGAGTGTGAAGACTTCACTTCATGACCTGCATTACACTTAAGAGGCCAGAAACACAGGTGCTGGTGTTGCTCCATGTCTGCTGGATGCTAACAATCCCCTTCATTAGTAATATATCAGTGTTATGTTCAACCAAGAGCCCCAAAAATCTGTTCAAATAGTTCAATGAAGCAGAAACTTATACTCTATGATCCATGTGCATTAGGAAACATGAGTTCTTAATAACAACAAGTAAACAACAACAATATTTCAATCACAAGTCACACATTTTTATATGTTTGTCATGCTTAAAACAGTTCAGTATAGGCCCATGAAACAGATTTAATTATGATTTCCTTCACAGTTTAATCAGAATAAATTAAATTAAAAACTTCCTTCCTGTTTTTTAATTTCCAATATTTTATCCTGGTTATCAAAGCTTTACTTAATAGGAATAGTAAACCTTTTGCTAACCCCGCTATATAGTTTCACCAGGCCATCTCTGAAATGCCATGGAAGATATCGTTGTCTTGTGTTGCATTCTTGTTGCACACTTTAAGCACAGTTACGGTCAGCATGCAAATTAATTCAGTGATGCGCTTCACACTGCACTGGATTTCTAGGCATAAACCTGTTGCTAATGAGATGACTGTCTCATTGCCTTTGAGGTAAAGCTGTCGGCTATCTTCCACGAAAAGGTCCCAAAGTAACTAGTTTCCTAAATATTACATATTTATGTCATTGACTGGATGCACACTGATGTGACTAAAATTGGCCAACTATTGTAAATTTGATACGTAATGCACATAATACACATGTTTTTTCAACTGTCCAATCACTGCAGACTATTTTCTTTAAACACATCCGTGACTTTGACCCAGAATCCTTATATGTTAACAAAGAGTAAAGCAGCTGGTCACATTCCTTTCATTCCACCACATAATAAGATGGATATAACATCTATATTCATCCCAGTGACCAAAGGTAAACAGTCCACAACAAACGAGAGGAAAGCAAAGGAATCTGGAGGCATCCTGGACTTTCTATTCACACTGTCAAGGCTCAGTGCAAAACAAACTTGTTTTCACCCAGGGGCTGTATTGTTTCTCCACATGTGTTGTTGTGTGGCTGATGAATTCAGCGCCCAGTCGAGCGTCGAGCAGCTGAAAGTGTTTATGGTGGCCTTTAGGTGCAGGTGCACAATCGAACCCAAGGGAAGGAAATGGAGGGGAGGGGTTTGAATGTGACACAAACAGGAAACAAGCTTTGTGTTCCCTCCTGCTCAGCGGGCGCACACGAGAGGTTTATTCCAAACTTTGCTGTTGCGCAAGCTATTTTTTTAGTCTTATCTAACACAATATGCTTTGCCAGGAGCTTACATAACAGGCAAGATATTAACCTACTAAATTCACCTCGATCACGCTGAACTCTATTTAAATCTCATTGATCACATTTTTATCTTCAGATAGACCTCTCCGTGAGTACAGATCTGAATCAGTATTTATTGGGAGGTCTGGGCAAAATGCCAATGGAAGTTCAGGAAATGCCTTTTGATTCAAAAAAGTAAAGGCAAAACACTTTTTTTTTTTAACTTGCTCACAGTTGCTCCTGGTCAAATACTTTGTCCTGCTTTGTGCAACTGCTGGTCTGAGACCAGATGAAGCTTTTCTTTTGTGCGTTCCCAGCAAAAACACATTAAAAATGGTCATTCGGGCCCAAAATAAGCAAACACCAGGCCTGAGGCAGTAAAACTGGTTTCCCCTCGCAGACAGCATTAGTGTGGAAATGCCAGCCAATGTAAACCGCTGGATAACAGCAGATAAAATGCCAATGAGGTAACAAAATTAAAAAACGATCGGAGGTGTGGTGAAGTGACGGAGAGTCGTCTGGAAAGCAATGAGCAGCAAAGGGCAAATGACATTAACATCTTAACATTAGGGCTACACAGCTGCCAAACGTCCCTTTTGTGTCCTCAGAAGAGAGTTTTATTTCTTTCCTCTGCAAAAACTGACTGCAAAGAAGGAAATGTCAACACGGATAATTCAAATGTTGAAAGGATTAGTGCAGGGAACCAAATGTTACAACATACTGAACTGTCATTCAGAAGCTTATTCTGTACATTAAGTATCTGGCCAGACAGTATGCGTGTCTGTATGTACAAGCAGCAGGGTGTGTTTTCCTTCTGTGTGTGTGTGTGAGGGATGTTCTACACAGTGTGGGAACAGCTCCTGCCCCTGCACAGGAAAGACATTAGGAACAACATGGGGAGGCGGGAGTGGGGTGGGGGTGGTCTTTCAGGGAAACGAGGAAACGAAAGGAGAACACCCTCGACTTTGCATTCTCCCAACAAAAAACCCCTCCCTCTGCCCCCCCCCCACGCACCAATAACAAGTGTCCCTCCTCAACAATAAGTGCACAGCAGCGCGGCACAACAACAAATAGTGCGTCACTAACGAGTCACAGCAAAACATTCCTGCCTGTCTGCGTTTGCATGCCGCCTGCTCACTCCCGCCACTTCATCCCAAACTCCAGAAGTGTCTGTTATGGGAGGGCTCGTCCGTGCGTTTAGACGTCATTTTTCTCTGCAAACAGTTCGGGGACTCTGCTGTCTGGTCTTGGGCACATCAGGCTGTCATGGGAACATTTGAAACTGCTTTAGTCTCAGTTGAGCCTGCAAAATGATTTGTGCAATCATCTAAAGTAACTGATACCAGAAGAAAAGGGAGACAGTTTGTGGATTAAGGACTAATGTTGCTTGACTGCAACAAATGTTCCAAAAGTGATTATTTTATAGCAGTTATATATCATCCATGACTTGTGGAGACATTGCAGCTTTGAGACGACAAAACAAAGCAGAACCCCCCACTGCCAGACGGCCAGTGCTTTCTGGGTTTATTTAACTTGGTTTGAAAGGAGTTTCAAAAGATCGAACACTGGCCTCAGTTCTGAGATGAGCGTGGAATCTTTCAGTTGGGTTTTAATGATTCTCATATGAATATTAGCGCAAAGGGGCACGTTTCCACAAAACGACCATGATTTGTGAGCTGAGTCTGGGCCACGAACAGCTCCTCGGTAAACATCAGCGCCAGTGGGGAGGAGAAGAGAGTTTGCTTGTTTGTAGAGTGAAGTGCCACTCCAGCTGCTCTCATGGGAGTGAATCATTCCTGTAGCTAATGGGAGACAAAGAGCGAGCAGGAATACTACAACATACTACAAAAATCAGGTGTTTCATGGGTGACTCGTATTATGTAAACGCAATTAACATAACAAAATAATACTTTTTAGACTATATATATAATAAAAAGACAGAAGCAGTTGTTTCACTAAGTTTCTTCAAAACACCACATTTATGTTGGGAGCTCCAGCGCCCAAACTAATTATGATGATGATGTGAGCAAGGGAGGATGATAGATGACATTGTTTTGAACTGACAGCTGCACTCACTCCCCAACTTTAACCAGCTTTTTATTATCTTAACCAACACAATGAAGGTACACAGGCTTAAAGCAGCCATTTCAGCCCAGACCATGGTGTTTCCTGTTCTTTAGATAGGTTGTGATTGTGCTTGGGCTTGAAAAAAAACAGATTTATTTTCATAAAGTAGGGCTCGTGAGTAAATATGCTTAGAAATTCAATTTGCAGCACGAATGGTGGCAAGAATGGGCCTTTGACACTGAGACAGCACAGCTACATTTTAAAGCTAACATTGAATCAAATACATTTAATGTTAAAGAGTTGTTGGTGCAACGCATCTCACTAAGAATCAACTCCGCGGCCTGCAGCCATTTGAGCTAATAGTTTTAACCAGACTCAGCATGGTTGAATCCTGATAGGTCTTAATAATTCAAATCTGTATTAAACTGTGGGCAGCTGCACAAGCTCCATGCTAATGACGTCACACATGCTAAATGCACACCATCCAGCAGGGACACACAATTAAACATCAGCACCAAACACAAAGTATATGCAAACCAACCAAACCAGAGCTAAAAGCTAAGAAATAGGCACATTGCTAATTACAGCTAACAGTTAGCTTCAACATGGCTAGCGTTAACATTGTGCATAATCAGTTTTTGTTCCACAAGCGTTTTAGTTTTCACACAATTAGTGCATGCAACGCACATCCGGATTTGTCTCGCTGAATTTGGACTGTGTGCCGTAAAGAAGCAGTGACGCGTTGACAGGCTTCGCAATCTATACTCACGCCGCAGCGTGATGCCCAGCAGCTTTCACTAAACTGTGACAGCGAGGTAATGAAAAGGGCCGTGCACCGACGCGCCTCCTGTGGGTAAGTTCTTTGGGTAAATGCTTTTTGGAGTAGGGTAAAACTCAGTTATGAGCTCCCCCCCCCCAAAAAAATGAGACAGTTTGACAGACAACAATAGCTGATTCATATCTAACTCACTTAATGATCAGGTAGCAGTTTGACCCCCTGACCTCGGTTTTTGTCCATGACTCTCAATCGTGGCCTCCTAATTAGTTCAACTTTTACAATTGGCTCTTTCATACGTCGCTCAGGTTGCCTGTCTTCCCAGGGTCACTGCTGTTTTTGGTTTTTGTTTTAAAAGACAAGACACTGAGGAGTTGTTGTACTGGTCGTGCTGGTTTAGCTGGGGGTGAAGGAATCTCTGAAATCTAGGTTAAGAAACTAGACGGGTGAGTGGAGCCAGTCTTGCGATCTTGCGATCTTTTGCGTCTAGCTGTGTTAAAAGACATAGATAACAGCAAAGTTTAGCAACATTCCGAGGGACTTTCCGTGTCGTGCGCTACCTGGAGCACACTGCATCCTTTTAATATTCTCTCTCAGCGCATTAAATATTATGATCATGCTTTCAGCAGCGTGTTGTTTTTGTTCCTGGGCTAAAAAAAAGGCCAAGCCCTCCAACAGAAATAGCTTTCGGTGAGGACATCGTACTCTGAGAAATTGTATCACCATAGATAATCCGGTTAGACGTAGCATGGGAAAAGATCACAGGCAGGGAGCAGATATTAGCTTTGGGAACAGCACATGACAGGTTACGAATATCCTGTTTTTTAAACCGGCAAACAAGTGTTTCGACTGTTTTTAAGGCCCACAAGCCAGAACACAAGGCCTTGAAGGTCTGAAACCCACGAAAACTAACCAAAGTTGTTGCAGCGCGTTGCACAGTTAATGTACCGTCTCCTGTGCATTTTCATTGATCACATGTATGATCACATGTGCTGTGCTCTAAATGTGACATCTTAAGCATCCGACACAATGAACCGTGACTATCATTTCTGTTTCACAGTTCGAGCGCCTGTTGTCATGGCTCAAACAGAAGCAGTGAGTCATCAGACGATGTTTTGCTGAGAAGACTTTAACGATGCTAAATCAGCCGATAAGCCGCAGGGTCGAGTGGCTTGGCGGTGAGTCAGGCCACCAGCTGCTGGCCGCCATTGTGTTTGGGGACTGACCTTTGTCTCTGCGATGGAGACGAAGATTTGAAACAAGCGCAAAACAATGCTCAGCTGAAAGTGTGATATTGTGTCCAGGGAGCAGTGTTGTGTGTTGTGTGTTCATAGCACTGAACGTTGAGACTGAAGACCTTCTGACTTGTGACCAGGCGTCTTCCATTTCTTTTCTTTTTCCATTTTGAAAAACACAAAAAGGCACGCTGTAAGATAACCACAGGTCGTTTCCTCTCATCCCTTCCCATCCTTCCTTCTCTCCACTTCTCCCTTCCCGTCACTCCTCACTGCGAGTGCTGATCTTGCACATGTTGCCCGTCTTTGTTTTGTCAGAGCAGTCTTTGTGTGATAGGTTGGTACGGAGGACGGGAAAGTGAAAGTAACTGTATGACAACGGTTAAGATTTGAGCCAATTGATTTGGTTGAAAATGTTTTTGTTCACTTTAGTTTTGGAAATCAAGAAAACACACTGTCAGAGGTGTTTCTTTGTCATTGTTTGAACATGTCAGAGCCAGAAAAGGACAGGTGGAACGTGTAACATTAACAAAGGCTGCATTCCATTTAGTCTCTTCAAGCCCTGGTGCTGTTCACTCACTGAGAACAGTTCAAAGGAGCTGAACCATCATTAATGTTAGAAGCTCCACCTGCTCGTCCTGCAATGAAAACTGTTTTGTGAAAAAGGGTTTTTGTCTCCGCACTGACGATGTTTCATTTGTCTGTTTGCAAGCAGCGTGGCTCCACGGGTTACAGTCTTTGGCCTGTCAGTGCCCCTCAGCATGGGTCATTTTTAGACTTTTCACTGCAGAAATGGCCTGCTCAGTGTTGGTGGTTCAGTGGTCAGCGACAGAGTGGCGACATGTCCTGGGTGTACCCCGCCTCCCGCCCAGTGGCTGCTGGGATAGGCTCCAGCACCCCTGTGATCCCAAAAGTGATAAAGCGGTTACAGAAAATGGACGGGTGGATGCAGGAATGATATGTACTGTAAGTCTAAATGTTCATCTTGCACTGTCACCAGGTTAAAGATGTATCCAATGCTTGCAAAACTCCCAGACCTAATCTCATCCCCCCTCATCCTCAGCTGTATTTTGTGTTTAGTGCTAACTGAAATATTAGCATGCTGACACACCACGGAAGCGAGCAGGGTAAACCACATAAAATCAGGTTAGCAGCTCCGTGGCGAGGACGTCAGCATGCTGACGTTAACGTCTGGCTTGAAGCAAACACTGTGCGGCTCACAGAACCGCTCGCTTGGCTGCAGACTCCTGTTTTCCACAATGTGTGAGAGCCTGCAACACCTGCACAGAGATGAGATTAGATCCAAACCAAGGCTGAAGCTGAGGTTGGCACGTAGGGGGAGGCTGGGGAGTTGGTCTGTTTTCTGTTGGAGAGTTAAGCACCGGTTTATCTAAAGATACTGAAGCTGCGGCTCGACTGTTGTTAGTCTTTTCTTTGATGAGTGACTCGTGATGTTAACTTCTTATCTTAGGTTGTATTTTCCTCTCCTGTCCTTTGTGATTATTATCACATCTTATTATGTCTTCTCTTCTCTTTCAACAAGTGGGCTAAATAAAGCAGCTATGACTCAAAGTGAGTCACACCTCAATCACTTTCCTGAGCATGCACACACAAACACACACACACACACACACACACACACACGAACAAAGACTCAAAAGTGTCCCCAAGCAAAGGTACCAGCTGGTCCCAGCATCGCGTTGCATGTTTTAGGAGACAAATATCAAATGTCTGAAAAGTTCCCCCAAACATTTGAAGAGGTGCCTCTAAAGATGGGATACACACACACACACACACACACACAGAAAAACACTGACTGTGAACAGTCTGGTGTGTCTTATGACTTAATGAAGCTTTGCCAGGGCTGGAGAGAGTGCACCTAATGAATGGCTGACCAGTCTCTGGCCTCCCGCACACACACACACACACACACACACACACATACACAAACAAGCGCCCCTCCCCACCAGACAGGATCAGATGTCCTGAGCGCCTCTTTGTCGAGTTTTGTTAAAAATGTCATGATATTTAAGCTAAATGCTAAAACGGCCCAGAGCAAAGAGAAACAGCAGCTTGTTGATCGTCGGCGTCCTTTTCTGGTTTCATGTCCGTCCGTGGATCTCTGATCCTGCCTCCAGGTATTTCCCTCGTGCTTCCATGTGTTTCCCTTTTCCCCCCAGTGTCTCCTGTTCTCCACAGTCTGTGTGCGTGTTAATGTGGCGTGGGCGTGGCTTCCTTCCTTGACGCTCTCCCAGCTCACCACCTGATTCAGCTCCCCCTGCCCAGCCTGCACATGTGCCTTCCTTCAACTCATCAACAGTTGATCTTAATCTGTTATCTCCATAATAAACCCCTTTTATTTTACTTAATTCTGTCACCTGTGTGTGTTTAGGTCCACTTTTACCGATCTCCACTCTCTAACTGACAGCCTCCTTCTGAACTTCTGTCTATCTGAGACCTCTCTGGCCTTTCTCCGCAGCCCCTTCCTCTCCCCCTCTCTCTCTGTTCTTATGCAACCAGCTCATAAATAGAAAATGGATGTGTCGCTCAATTACTGTATTTATACTGGAAATGGACAAAAGGCTCAGGCCAAGGTTTATACCGGAGCCCACACAAGGTTTTAAGCATCCTTCCATTAACTTTATTTTTGCTCCAGTATCAAAACACAGTGACTCATTCATCTCGGCTGCACAGGTGGATAATGTGCTCGGCTTTCTGTTCTTTTTATTTTAACTTTTAGAGTTTGTTTAGCGACTCGGAAATCAATAAATCTGCAATCAAACTCCTCATGACAACTGGATCGGACACGTGTGCCGCAAGCATGAACCAACGCGCCCACACATGAAGGATACAAAGGTGGGGAAGGAAGGATGGGAAAAAGATTCCCATCTGTTATTTTTCCAAGAGGGAAGCAGGTTGGACTTTCTTTTCTTTACATGTCCACGCAGCAAAGTGTTGGAAGCAGGGGCCTTTTAGGTTTGTCCGTCCAGCTGTGTGCGGTGTTTTTGTGTTGCTCTAGCTGCAGCTGGAGTTAAATCGGTCCCAATTCTCCCTCTCTTCCTGGTCTACGCTGTTTGCCTTATCCTCAGCCAGGTGGTTCCTGTTCATTACTGTGTGTTCTACCAGTTTCACAGCTCTGACGCTGCTGTCAGAGAGCCACTAACAGTTTTCAGGGCCCGTGTGCTGTTCCACGTTGGATTGTTGTGTTGGGCATGAGGGCATTTATCAAGTAAATTCAGTAGATGAGCATGCTGCAACTTTTTCAATGTGCATTTGTGTATCGAAAGAGCAAAGTGAAAGTCGAAAAGTTCTTTTTGATTGATAAATTAATTGAGGTTTAAAATACAACTCTCCACTGCATCATTAAACTGAAAGCACTGAAAGAACCAGGACGTCACTCTGCAATATCTAAAACAATGAATAACAATAAAATAAAAAATGAATAATTCGAAAGTTCATCTTTCATTTTCGAGTAGATCTGAGTCAACTGGTTAAGCTGTCATAATGAGGCTGGTCTGATAGGTGATCGTTAGAAATGCTACTACTTCATACTGCAAAATGATATAACTGTCTAGCTGAGTAAGTTATCAAAGCGAATATGAATAATATTCTGAAAGAGTAAAACACTCATGTGCTTGTGCAGCTAGTTGCAACACCCCAGTAGCACCAAACGCTAATTGAATATTTGCTGAACTTATTTAATAAAGCCACTTTAGCCACAACCTTGTACGTGCATGGTTTTCATTTGTATTAATTAGCATAAAGGAAAGATTAATATGCATGCAGCATCAGACGTTCCTCTCCAAACCGGCCCTGACGCAGAAAGAAAAGATTAATTCCTTGCACATGAGCTCAACATAAACATTCAACTGTCTGCTAGTTTATCCTGAGAGCTTAGAAAAACACACTAAAAAGACTTTTCCAGCCCAAATGACAAGACGGTAATCCTCCCAGCGTGGGACCCAGGCTCATTAAAACACACCACCACTCTCGTCGGGGAGAGGAGCCATCACCGGCTGAACTGTGACCCATTTTGGGTGTGACCCCCTTTGCTTAAGAAACCAGGCTGCAGGGTCTATTATTCAACATCCTGGGAACTGAACCTAAAGCCGGCGCTCCTCTCATGTGCGAGCCAGGCAGAGTTTGAATCAGCAGCTGAATAAAAGCCCTTATGTGTTCTTTCAGCAGTTTAATGGAGCAAACTCTCTCTTGAGCCGCAGCATTTCATTGCGTGTGCGTGCGTGTGTGTGTGTGGAGAGGTGGTAGGTTAGAGGGGTGGGAGGAGTTCAGGATATAGACTAGGGAGTGCGTCCTGCAGTCTGAACAATCACACCCAAACTTCCACTTCACCTCAATCAGCCAACAGGACATTTCCCTCCTCTAACCTCTAATTCCCTTTTACTTCCTCTCCCTCTCTCTCTCGCTCTCTCTCCCTCTCCCTCTCTCTCTCGCTCTCTCTCCCTCTCTCTCTCTCTCCCTCCTTCCCCATTTTTCCACATCAGTGTTTTCTTCCTCTGTTTTTCTCTGTTTTTCTCTCTCTCTGACCTTTCCTGCTGGTCAGGTCAATCTAATTCACTGGGTGCTTTGCTGGCATCAGGGGTGGAAAGTAACTAATTACAAACACTGCCCCTGCTGTAACTGAGTAGCTTTTCAGGGAATTCTACTAAAGAACAATTTAAAATCCCTAATTGTGGTCTGACTTGGACCCCGTTTTCTAGTGGGGACAACAATTTTTGAAATTGGTCCAGTGTCAAGTGAGCTATTGGCCAGGAAACAGGCTACAATGTATAATAC
Source organism: Datnioides undecimradiatus (assembly GCA_008933995.1). NCBI lineage: Eukaryota > Metazoa > Chordata > Actinopteri > Lobotiformes > Datnioididae > Datnioides > Datnioides undecimradiatus. The sequence continues at coordinate 799,964 of WARS01000007.1, read as the reverse complement.
AGTGCACCTGCACCCCATGTCTGTCCACTAAAAGCGCTTATGTTGTTACAACTGTCCGTCAACATGATGAAACCTGCTTTTCTGTGCATTGATGCCAGGTCTACACATTCACTTTAGCCTATATCTTTAGCTCCACCCTGTCTGCAGCAGCTGTCTCCAGTTTTAAACAGCATTTTGCTTAAGGAGGTTGTGCTTTGGATTGGTTTGGATGTCTTTGGCTGCCAGTGGTCATCAGTAGCCACAACTTCAATGTGTCTTTATCAAAAACAGACGGCCTGTGAGAGCTGAGCTGTGTGTTGTGTGACATGAATGAAATGTGCAGCCACATCTTTTAGGAAACACTAAGCTACGCCTTCTGTCCTCCACAACAACGATCTCCTGACAGCGTTCCAGGCTCCAACCTCTGACTCTTATTCACATCTTTCTGCAACAGAGCAACTGTCACAACTGTCACCAGATTTCAGGGACACACTTCTCCTTCCTGGAAACTGTTGTCCCCAGTAATCAATCAGACACTAGAACTTGAGTCCATGTTGAAAAATATCAACGCCACAAACTGGTGAACAAGAAAATGTCAGACTTTAGTCACGGATGGTGGGACAGATGTAGACATTCAAGCTTGAACTGGCAAGGCTAAAACAGTCTTTGTTACAGCAAAGCCCATCTGTAACTCAAGTAAACTCTGCCAAAGCACCAAACTGCAGATATTCAGCCACACTGATGTTAAATCAGTGCTGCTTTACAGTTCAGAACCGTGAACCGAGAATAACAAAATCCTCCACCAACAAATTCCAGGCCTTTGTGAACAGCTACCTTGAGGGCACCCTGGCCAAACACCATCAGAAATGAAGAATATGTACGTATGAAAACAAACCAAGAGAAAGCAGACACCCAGATGAGGAAAAGGAAGCGGGGCTGGAATGGATACATCCTACGGAAGCCCAAAACCAATGTAACCAGACGGGCTCTGGCATGGAAACCACAAGGAAAGAGAAAACAAGGGAGACCCAGACACAGTGGAAGGAGGTCAACGGACACAGAGGCAAAGGAACTAAAGTACACTCAGATTAAGAAATAGGGTGGAGAGAAATAGAGAGGGCAGCATTGGAGCAGGGACTATGGAGAGGAATCATGGATGATCTGTTTTCCATGAGGAGAGAAGGGGTTCGAGAAGAAGAAAGACACTTTGATGAAGGAATATCTCGCACACACTGCATGTGCCTAACTGCAAAACACAATTCTCTGTCACGGAGAGTTGATTTCTGTGATTATATGTCTTAATTCAGAGTGAACAGCATGTTGCCTTGTACATTGCAGATCTTGTAAAAACATAAGTATCATTCTGGAGCATCCTGCAGAGCATACATTTGGTTTAAAGGAGGTATCTGTGCTGCAGTGGAGGCTGTAAGTAAGAGCTTCTTGGAGCAAATATAAAAAATACATATGCTATCTGAGTCAGTAATCATTTATAGTGATAGATTATTGGCAGACAGTTATTTACTTTCACAAATGACACATGAACCACTTGAAGATAACGTTAGTTCCAAAGTGCGTCTGTATTTTCGTTGCTGCTCATTGATGTTCATGTGTGACAACAGCTGATGCTGAATTTGACTCTATAGGTTGCTATAAACCAGGGGTGGAATCAGTGAAGAATATACTAGCATACTTCCTCTTTCAAAATAACAGTCTAACAAGACTTGAGATCCAGTCTAAGTCTAACTGTGGACAGGAATCTGTTTTACTCTCTGCAAAGCTCCACTGCACAGTTTTTCTCTTCCCCTCTCAGTCTCTGTATATGTGATGACACCGCCCCCTGGCGTTCATGCTTAGTATTAGGCACTACAGCAGCCAAGGGGAGGGTGAGAGAGGGTGGAGCTCCACCTCGCTGTACTCTGCTCACAGGTACATGTTTTTTTAAGGCTGTAAGCCAAAGGCAGCCAGGAGGGTGGAAGCTGTTAGTGTTGGAGAAGGTCTTGGTGGTGGAAATGACATGCAGAACCACTGATGTACATTAAAAGCCATGGACGGGACAATCAAGCAGCCAGATGTTACTCTTAACTAAGTGCAAGTTAGATTATGAGGGTCAAACCAGCAATGGGGAGTTTTGTGGCTGATCTGTTTCTGCTCCTGCTGATTTCCACAGGACCAGTTTATGGAGGTAAGGCGCTGCAGAGGCGAGAGGAACTGCCTGCACTCCTGACTGTGAGATGCAAATGTTAGAGCTGAGAACAATTATGTTACAGCAATATATCAGAGTGTGTTAACATGCTGTAACAGACCTCCTTATGCTGTCTTGTATTTTGATGCAATTAAAAACGTAACTTCTAATTGTTGCTTATAGATCATCTTTGAAATGTGTTGAAGTTAACTTTTAAATCACACACAAGCTGTAGCTGGGTTCCTGAAGTGAATCCCATCATTACCGCAGGAGATAACAGCGGTGTGGTCAATGCATGTTATTTGTTAGGTACAACTTTTGATTAAGCTTAAATGTGTTGGTGACAGTTGGCAGCCTGCTGTTTAATCCGGTCTGATATCATCTGCAGACATATGGCAATTATTCTGCTGGATGCTGGATTAAAGTTTGGTTATAGTTAGTGATGTCACACAGTGGGACAATGTCACACTGCACACATAAAGTCATCATTAAGTTTGGTTTCTAAGATATTTTCCAAGTTGTTCTTCCAAAATATATTTAAGAAAATCAGTATTAATACTCAGTGTGTAACAACTGAGCATTTTACCAGGGTTTCTAAAGTCATATAGACCAGAATTCACTTAATATTTCATTTAGTTTTGAAAAGCCGCCCCGGTTGCAGTCTAAATAACTATCTATCTGTCACAGGCAGCTGTACGTAGAGGAATAACACTCATTTCAGTGCCATAAGCATTGCATTTACCTGCCTCTGTCCTTATACCTGCTCACGACAGCACGTTCAAGACCTGCGCATACGTCCGAGATGTGTCTGTGACTGTAGGAAGATTAATATTAATCCAATGTTCACTGGTATAATAGAGGCAGATTAGCGATAGATGGACAGACAGGGGTTACACTGCCAGTGGGTTTATAGGCTTTATGCAGAGCAGCATGCTGGGCCAGCCTGCTGACTGAGTGCTTCTCACTGGGACCAGTCTTCTAACACATAATAATAGCGCTGATAATAAACGTTGGTTTTTGCAGGCAGTGCATTTCTCTCGGAGAGTTGCAAAGGATTTAAGGGCAATAAAATAATAAGCCATGGTGACAAAAGAGATCCAAGCAGGAAGGAAATGAAAATAGAGACAGATGAGAACAGTGTGCAGAAGAGATGCAAAAAATGATTTTTTTTGAAATTGTTATTGCAAATGTATACTTATTAATTAATTAACCAATGAGATTTAACCAAATATTAGCAGAAGGATCTTACCCAAAAACAGTTTTACCTAAAGTCAACTACAACCGTTTGTAATATCCTAAATAGTTTCAGACATTAATAATCAATATTAGCCAAACTTGGCATGTGCTTTAACGAGCTGAAACAATGTTATGAGACAAGACTTCTGTAATTATACTGTAGAATTTATGATCTCTATACAGAGAATAGAGATCTGGCTAATGCTGAGGCCAGTTAGCACTTTTTATTGAGATAAGTGCAAACAGAAAGAGTCTGCTAAATTAAAAAAAAGTTTAGTCTCTGTCGCCAGCCATTGCCAACTGCGCACACACTCAGCCACTCACGCACACACATCTTCTCCTGACCTCTATTTGCTGTGTGTCACCTTTTCCACACATTGACAGTCAGTTTGAAAGAGTGCTCCACAACAGCGGCTTTGTAGGTCAAATTGATTAAAATCAGCTTTTCTGGGTTTTCTTTTTAATTTAAACATGTGAGTGTTAGAAACAGGCCACTAAATACCAGTGCACTGTAATAACATACAGACACAATTATAAGATTAATTATAGTTTCCCAGAATTAAAGTGTCGATTGGTTGTACCTTGGACGGTGTTTAAATAGATAGTCCATGTACATCCTAGTGATTTTTGGAGATCCTCTCACTTTTCCTCTAGCACAACCCATTCAAGTCTGAAATGATTTTTTCCAATATTTTTGTTTTATGAACTAATGCATTTCCATAAGCTTCAGCTGTACTTTGTATTCAGTGGTATTTAAGCAAGTACTAGCATGCTAACATGCTAAACTAAGATGGTGACCTAATAAATATTATTCCTGAAAAACTTAGTATTAGCATTAATTAGCATCATGATGTTTGCATTGTACTCCAAGGACCTCCTTGTACAGCCTCACAGCAATGAATTTGCACCTTTTTACAGGTTCCAGCAGACATTTAGCTGCATAGTTCCATGGTCATGAATGAATTTAAATAGTTTTTATTTATCTCTTTTCCTCTATATTTGACTCAGCCTGGCACACAATTTGCTTTGGTTACATGTGCTGTGCCAAACAGCATCCGCTGTGCTTTCCAACAGCAAATGACGTCATTTGCACTTTAAGAGCTGTCCTGCCATTGTGCAATGTATGTCCAAGGAAATGCCCAATCTGCGTCATTTGGGTCAACAGTCCAGCCTAATTAACATCAGAACATTTCAGGATGACCGTCTCCAGAATGCATTAGTTGTCATTAATTGAATTCAGATAGTAGGTATAGAGTGCAGAGTAGACACCGCATTAACAAGCCAGTCAATACAGATTAATGGAATAGCCTTTGCTGGAAGAAGACCTTTGGTTACCAAATGCTCATTGTGTTGGCAGATGTTTTCAAATACAGATATAACTGAGAATGTAATTAAATACATAAATTACACCAGCATGGAGCAAATTTCCTAACTGACAGGATCTCTCTGTAATGTGTATTAAGTTCTTGTTTTACCCACTAAAGAGTTGTGAAACATTGTTTCAAATCAAGCTATTAGGATTCTGCAGGTCAAAACAGAATAATAACTAAAAATAAAAAATAATGTTAAAAACACAACAACCAGCCACAGTATAGCACAGCTTCTAAATAAATTAAATGTGATATGCAATGTATATGCACATTATAAGCAGAACTAGATTATGCTTTTTTGCAGGGTCATTGGATTGCATTAAATTGTACTGGTATTCATGTTATAGAAGGAACCTTCTATATGTTAGTATAGTGGTCATGTTGTTTTAGAAAATGGAAACTGCTTATATGAGTGACAACCAGAAGTTTTGCCATTGGTGTTGATCAATAAAAGTATCAACCCTCTAACATTACACTGTCATGCAAAACTTTCTGTGCTTTTTAACAGGCTTCTCACCTTTCTCTTCGTTGTAGTGTCATTCTATGGCGATGGCTACATCCACCTGCGGACAGTGGAAGCGTCAGTTCAGACCTTGCTCCATGTACGATTTCGAACCTCCAGTCAGGCGGGACTGCTGTTCTTGGCAGCTGGACACAGAGACTTCTTGCTGCTTGAGCTGATCTCTGGGCGCCTGCAGGTAGGCTAAAGCACATATTAGGATATTAGCACAATTCTTAAAAGTATCCAAAAAGCAACAGGAATTTATTTGTGAATGGCAAACAACAAGTGATTGAAATGTATTCATTGATCATTTTTATGTTTTGTTTTTTTTTTTTTAATGTTTTTTGCTTTTTGGCCAGGAAAAGACATGAATATAAACAAGTCAAAGTAAAACCTGTCCAGAGGCGCTCACATAAAGATACCCCACACCTTCAAAACAAGAGAAAATATTTGTCCCTTGGGCCATTTTAACTCATATATATTGGCATTTACTATCCTGGGGAGAGCCAGAGAGAAGACTCAACACACTGAGCTTGGTGTCAGATTGCTTACAGAGAGAAAAAAAAGAACCCCCTGGCATTGGCTTCATTTCAGAACAAGTTCCTTCATGACCTAAGTTAAGAAAAAGACCACAATAGTTTAATGAAACCTCCAAGTGCATGGTAAAGGAGCTGCAAATGAAAGTGTTTGGATGGATCTGTGTTTTTTGGAACTCATTGACTGTTTAATTGTGCACGCATACAATCTTACTACAGTGCTATGTCTGCTTTTATTTGTTCTGCTTTCCTTGTATTTCTTTGTCTTAATAATTCTTACTTGTCGGTTCTTTGGCATTGAAACACATATCTAAAAGACTTTCATTTAATCCCATCATTTTATGCCTTTAATCCTTCCTTCCCACATTCTTTTCACCCTCACCTTCCACTACATCCTTTAGGTACGTCTGGATCTGGGCTCAGGTGAGCGATCACTTCGCTCAGAAAAGGGCATCCAACTCTGTGACCTAGCGTGGCACTCCATGAAGCTGTCCCACGACCACCATAATGTCACCTTGACGGTTGACCGAAACTCTCACACCAGTCTCCGCATGCCTGGACCAGATCTGGAACTCAGTGTCGAGGATGGGCTTTTTGTTGGTGGGGCAGCTGGACTGAACCACCCACACCTGCACAACACCTCCACTGGGTTTAGGGGTTGCGTAGATGAGGCTGTGTTTAATGAACATAACCTATTGTCCAGCCTTAGGCCTTATTCTGGGTACAAGAGCGTCCATGAAGTATCTCTTGGCTGTAGTCCACAGTTTTCAGCTACAGAAGAAGATTCAATCAGTTTTTTCAGCTCTAAAGCATTTATGTCTCTCCCGCCATGGGAGGTGCTGCAGGAAGGAGTGTTTGAATGTGAAATGCACCCATCTGCAAGAGAAGAAGATGGCATGATCCTGTATAGTTCTGGCAACCAAGGAGGGTTTGTTGCCATAGAGATCAGAGATGGTCACCTGGTGACAACAGTAGGAAACACAGAGGGCAGTAAGACTGAGCTGCATTCTCTGACATATGTTCACAGCAACCAGACGTGGTACCCCATCCAGCTACACCTGCTTCCCCACAGTGTCCAACTAAAGGTGGGTGAGGAGTTGATCAAGTCCAACCTGAGTCTTGAACTCCAGGTGATCCAGCTCAAAGGGCCTCTCTTCCTGGGAGGGCTAGACGAAAAAGCCCGTGTAGAGGCAAAGCGAGCTGGGCTCATGTCTGTTGTGCCTGGAGGGAAACTGGCAGGGGGAGGAGGGTCCTTTAAAGGCTGCCTCAGAGAAATCAGAGTGAACACTCAAAGAACAGGCCTACCTCATGCTGTCATCACCAAGGACATCACTGTGGGCTGTATGATATCGCGAGCATTGCATGAGATGACCACCACTGATCCAACAGATCATCCTGATTTGGATGTGACAACCACACAACCAATTAGCAACATTAAGAAGAGCAATAAGTTTTTGTTGCTGAGAAAGCTAGAGGTGGCAGAGGGAGGCCGAGCACTCCTGGAGCCCAAGCACATGAGGGTAGGACTGTTTGTCTTCTGCTGACCTTCTAGCTTTTAGTTTTAATCATTAAAAGGAGAACTTATTCACTTTTCCTGTACACGACATGTATAAATATCATTAGAAGAGTTATACTGTTTTTACATGACCAATGTATAAGTCAGTTCCTATTTGCATTCCTTTCCAGGTAAATCTGGATTTTCGGAAATTGGGCATTCATCCATCCCAGGTGATGTTCCGTATTGAGGGGCAGCCTGTTCATGGCCAGCTCCGGCTGGACCTCAGTCCAGATCCTCATGGTATGCTGGGTGAGGGGCAGGAGAGGACAATCAAAATAGGAGTAGAAGAGGCAGACCGGACTTTCAGTATGCTGGACCTATGGCAGGGCCGAGTGATGTATGTTCACGGAGGGTCAGAGGTCCAACAGGACTTCTTCATGTTTTCAGTCTACTCCAGCGGTAAGAAGGAGCTGCCTTTGTTTCTGAAGGGCAACCGCCTGCACCGGTTTGATATCACCATCAGTCCTGTTAATGATGCACCAGTGCTCAGCCTGCCTGAAGGAAACCTTTTCACTCTGGTGGAGAAGTCCAGACGACAGGTAGATATAGCTCAGAATGACCACAAGGTAGTATGTACTTGGGTTAAGTATAAAATGAAAATTAACGCAACCATAATGTCCGCAGCTGACCACAGATATATTGAGAGTTTCGGACCCTGACAGCAGCCCCGAAGACCTGGTGTTCAGTTCCCTGGGAAACCTCAACACTGAGGCTGGACACCTTGAGCACCAGGATTACCCTGGCAGGTTTGTCCTATGGCCTGCGAGACTTTGCAGTGCCTCACAAATCTTCTTACAACCAACCATAGAGGTCTAGTGGCGGAGTGGCTATAATATATGCATAAATAAGAAAAGGACATGAAAAAGAAAGATGCCTGACAAAGGTTTTGACAGAGGTTCATTGAAGCTGAAGTTGTTAAATGTTAAAACAGTGCAATCTTTATTCAAATGAAGCAAATTTGTGTTTGTTGTGTTGCGTTGTTTTTTGACTCAAAAATACATTGTCATTGAGGGCTAGGGGAGCTAGTCATAGACACTCTGCACTTGATAACATATTTTTGCTTATATAAATCTACACTAATCGAGTTATTCCTCGAGTTATTTATTCATCATTCTATTCTTGTAACTACTGATCCTGATTTTTCCTTTGTGAAATCAACCTTTGTTGCACAAGAGCTCTGAAGCTGAAGTATGCCAAGTGTCACTGCATCCATGTAAAATGTAAGCCAAAGAAGGCCAGCAAACTAATTAGTATGAACAACACATATCTCTGTAGCAGATCCTGACCAGCAATCTCCTTTCGCAGCATCAGACAAAAATGCAAAGTAAGAAACAGAACGGAGCAGAACTTAAGAGTTAACAGGATTGCATCTCTCTTGCAGGGCCATTAATTTGTTCTCCCTGAAAGATCTTGAGGAGGCCAAGATCAGCTTTGTCCACACTGGGGTCCCAACCTCTAGGCTGGCACTTAGGGTCAGTGATGGGCTGAAGGTAAGTAAAGTATTAACTCGCAATAAACACATAAGCTTTAACATAAATAATGGAAAATATATCATTTGGTTTCAGTCCAGTTCATGGCTATTTGAGGATAAATCCTAATAATCGTACCACTCAAGTAAATTTTAGTTGTCAAGTCATTTAATCAACCTCATGGACTATAGGATTGATTCTAATCTCTTATACTCCTCTTCTCATCTACTGCGGCATTTTCACGCCCCTTGTTTCCTCTGCCTTTGCTTTGTATCATCTCCTATCCCTAACTTTGCTGTTTACCTGTCCCCTCTCCTTGCCACAGTTAAGCAACACTGTAGTTTTGAGGATTATGGCAATGCCACTTGAACACAAACTGGTCAATAACACCGGACTGGAGATAAACCAAGGTGGGACTTCCATCATCACAACTGCTCACCTTGCAGTACAAGTTAATGTAGCTGACGAGGCAGTGGAAATCCACTATAACATTACGGAGCCGCCGCGATATGGTGAGCTCCAGCAGTTGCACTCAAATGGTGACTGGAAACCAACGACTTCCTTCTCTCAGAAACTTCTAGAGAAAGAACAAATCAGATATGTCAACACTTATCATGGCCTTCAGACACAGAACAACGTCACTGATCACTTTAAGTGTAAAATCAGTGTTGGTACCTTAGCTACCAAGGAGGTTGTTTTCAACATTGTGGTACGCTGGATCCACTTCAAGGTCACACGCAGCAAGATGGAAGTCAATGGTGTTCTGCTGACTGCAGTCACTCCTGAGGATCTCCATGCAGTTTCCAAGGGTGTTAAACTCAATGAAAGTGACCTTTATTTCAGGCTCCTAACATTACCAAAGAAAGGGAGGCTATTCCTCAACAATAAAGTTGTACAAAGGAACTCAACCTTCAGCCAAAAGAACATTACAGATGGCTTGGTGGAGTATGAGCTACTCAACAAGCTTCAGGATGACACAAAAGACACATTTAGTTTCCAGGTGTTTTCAATACATGCCAACTCATCAATTTACGACTTTAGAATTAGCATCAAAGCTGAGTCATCCGCCATAACCATTGTAAACAAAGGCCTTTCAATCCTGGAAGGAGGAAGTAAAGTCATCAACAAAGATATTCTGTTCACACACACAGCAAGTAACAGGGAGGTCCACTACAGCATTACAGTGAGCCCAAGGCATGGGTATATAAGAAGGATCAACCTTTCCAACTCAACTTCCATCAATGACAACATTGTGACATTCACAAATCAGGATATTACTGAGGAGAGGATCATGTACGTTCATGATGATAGCGAGACCAAGCAGGATTCCTTCACATTTCAAATTGTCGTTTACAAACCGCACAAACACACCAGCAAGAAGGAGGATAGAACCACAGCCGAACATACCTTCAATATCTCTGTGCAACTCGTCAATGATCAAAGGCCGGTCAGGGTTGTCGATAAAGTTTTCCACGTGGCCCGTGATGGGCAAAGACTGGTGACGTTGAATGACCTTCGTTACCGAGATGATGACTCTGACTTTGAGGACAGTTGGTTGGTGTACACACGGAGGGGGATTCCCATGGGAGAGCTGGTGCTGGCCAGTGACACTAGTCACAAGCTCTATGAGTTCACACAGCGAGACCTTGAACAGGTAAGACTATCAAACACTGAAGACACATCAGATTCAGCTGCTTTTGACCTTGAGTTACTGTGTTGTACTGGTGTAGTACGAGTGAGATAGGATTAATAGTGGTGTTCAGTTTGGAAATGTTTTTTACCTGCAGCTGCTTTTAATTCTTCTTTCAGCATCTACTTCTTTTTTCCTTCCTCTCAGAAAAAGGTGCTATTTGTCCACAGAGGAGTGAGTTTTGGACGTTTTGTGCTGTTTGTATCAGATGGAAAACATTATGTTTCAACACTGTTGGAGGTAATTATAATGTCTTTACACATTATGTATTTTACTATCATCTTAAAGAGCCAGTGTTGATTTTTAGATGATATTGCTTGGCCAGATGTTGATGGGCCACTGAAATAACAAAATTCAGACAAGGCAGGCAGAAAATAAAAGCCTCTGAGCAAAGAGTAAAAAAATTAAAGGGAGGGTAAAAAAAGTAATATTCATAGTAGGAAATATGCACATATATATAGAATGTAATAGATATTTAAGCTTTGATAGCTTATTTTATATTTAACTTGTATTGTCATGTTTTACAAGTAGTTTGAATTGTGTAGTTTCCTCTAACTGGTGAATTATAATTCCCCTACGAGTTCTTTGCTTAAAATCAAATATCAAACTGCTTGGTTTTGTATGAAAATGAAGCATAGAGGTATTAGTAAGATATCTGTCAATAGAAATATTTTATTTCTGTCTCTGTTGTGTAGGTTATGGCTCAAGATCCTTACCTCCAGGCTGAGAACAACACAGGTCTCACAGTCCAACGAGGTGGGATCACAACCTTGTCCTCTGCTAACCTCAGCGTCTTTAGCAACCTTGACATCCGAGACCCACAGGAAGTCACATTTGAGGTCTTCCTTCCACCTAAACACGGTGTGCTCTGCTTTAATGATGGGGAGAGTGAGACTGTAACAGAAGCAGATGCAATTTCAATATTCACGCAGCGAGATCTGGTGGCAGGGCGCCTGGCATATCACCATGACGGTAGCCATGAGCTGTCAGATGGGTTCAGTGTGACAGCTAGAGCAAGAGAGAAGAGCAATGAGAGGCAACTGGACAGAGGGAGAAGAGAGGCACATCTGGACATCGGAGTGTTGGTAAAAATCTACCTGGAAAGTCACCAGAGGCCACCGACAGTCATCAGTAACCGTCCAGTGGTGGTAGCAGAGGGCCAGAATGTCTCCATAAGTAGGGAGCACCTGGAGGTAAGCCAGTTACCATAACATACTAGTATATCTGAATGAATGATTCTTGGATTGGCATTATATCAATGTTGTCTGTATTACTAGGATTTTTTTTGCAGAGCCCTGCACCTCCCATATGGGCTTACAAAATGCTAAACAGCAATAATCAGGATGGCCACATGACAAGTCATCATACAATTTTGAAATACTTAAAGACTGAAAATGACTAATATGCACTGTTTTGTTTGGGCAGGTGGTGCATGAGGACAGCCAGCCCTCAGAGATAGTTTTTACTGTTCAAAGTCCTCCCACCCTGGGCTTCCTTCAGAGGTCTCCCGCAAACGACAAGCACCAGAACAACAAAGCAGATCAGCAGCACTTCTATCAAGTACAGCCATCTTCACAGCCAACATTTAACGCAGCTTTTGTTTAAAACTAGCTGAGTAAACCGCACAGTTCTGACCAGAGAAATTTTAAGTTTTTAAATGTTTATCTCCTAATAAAAAAAAGCAGATTATGAGTTTTTATTTCCTATCTCTTGGTGTGGCTTAATTAGTCATGAAGATTTAATAGAGGAGAGGAGTTAGAAGGTCCTTTAGTCTAAAAGTTGTACACCACAAACTTTCAAGTGTCAAAAGATTACCACACAATCAGGACCTGATGGTTTTGTCTGCTCCCTTCATCCATGCAGGGCTTCAGAGAGTCACCAACAAACTCCTTCACCCAGGAGGACCTCAACCAGGGACTGATCATCTACCATCAACAGGGTGCAGGAAGCACCAACGACTCTGTTCTGTTGGAGGCAACCAATGGGGTCACAAAGGTCGGACCTGTCAGACTGGAGATTGACATCATCCCTATCCTGCTCCCTCTACAGGTAAAGAATTTATGTCAGTTGTGTAGATGTTTGATCTCAAAACAGGAAAGACCCGCATGAAGACAGAGATAAGTTAATTTTTCCAACCAAAGGATTACACGAATGACAAATCAGTCAGTCAATCAGACCCACCAACAAACCAGTCAGTACTTTCGTCTGCTGGTTTATTCTGTAGGTGTCCGACTTGACCCTTGATGAGGGGTCATCCCTCCCACTGACCTCTGACATCATCAAGGTGGCCAATCATCACTTCTCAGGGATGAACTTCCTGTACCAGGTCATTATTCCTCCTCGGCACGGACACCTGGAGCACAGCCGGATCCCGGGGATGCCCATCACTGCATTCACACACACTGAGGTGTAACTGAGCACAAACACCTACCCATCCACCCACCCAATCTGGAATTTTTCCTTGGACTTTTAAAAGCATAATTAGGAAGATTTATACTGTAAAAAGTATGTTTTAGCTAGTTATTATTTGAACAGCCATGTTGGAGTCAGTCTTTACCTGAATCTTCTCCGCCTTGCCTTTTTTTCCAGGTAGAACGTGAGTACATCTCCTATATCCATGACGGTAGCGACACACAGAGGGACAACTTCACCATTGTGGCCAATCAGACGGAAACCAGGAAGCACAGTTTGCCCTGCACCGTTCACGTCAGTGTCACGCCTGTCAACGATGAGACTCCTGTTGTTGCAGTCAACAAGGGTCTGAAGGTGGGAAATATACATATTAGAAAGTTGACAAATGACAAAAGAGTAAAACAGGAAGTTATGCACCAACACACAATACTGATAAATTGTCTGATATTAACTGAGGTTAATATGCTTCCTGTCTACAGTCCCATTTTCTTTTTGGTTCTTCAGGTGTGGGTGGGCTCAGTGACAGAAATCACCAAAAATGATCTTAGCGCAGAGGACTCTGACACTCTGCCAGAAGGGCTGGAGTTCATTGTCACACCACCCAGCAACGGCCATCTGGCTCTGAAGAGCGCTCCCTCCAGACACATACTGAACTTCACCCAGCACCACATTCAAACTGGACAACTGGTGTTCGTGCACAGTGGTGAGCATATTTTTCTATATGTAAAACAATTTTTACACCATTAGACCAAGATATGAAATAGATGACTCTGGAATAAATAAAGGAACGATGCACCTGTTTTCTTGATGCTGACCCTGCTCTTGTGCAGGTGCTTCGTCAGGTGGCTTTCACTTCCAGGTAAACGATGGTGTGAACTTTGCCCCTCGCCAGATCTTCAGTACAACTGCCCATTCTCTGGTCCTCACCCTACAGAGAAATCATCCAATGGAGGTCTACCCAGGTAGAGGTTTACAATAATAAAAATTGGTTTAACACTCTGGACAAAGTCAGTGACAGTGTAGTGACTGATTGTGGGACAGTTTCTTAGGTAGGCATTCCTGCTCTCCAGTACAGTATCTACATGGGGCTGTTAAATCCCAACTGGTGCACCAGCCTGTTGATCTATCACTTCTTAACCTTCAGTGCACTCTTCAGGCTCATGAGGAGATCTGCTGGTATAAGGGGGCAAATGCATTGGGATTAAGGTTCTTGAATTTTTTGTAGTGTAGTTGTGCCTCGGTGTCCCTCTTGATTAAAATAAACTTGAAGAAGAAGGCTAAATGTAGTGCATTACAGTGGCACTGGGTGGCATCACAAGTCAAGATATTAGCCCCACCACACTGTGTCTCTGCCTACACAAGCAGATCATAATACCTCCATGCCCAGTCAGTACCTCAGTTATAGTACCATTTTATTCCAGGGTGCAGTGGTTCTAACCTGTTAACATACACACTTACCTGGAGTTAAACTGTTATTCTCACAGAGTATAGAACATTTAATCTTGTAGTTTTCTTTTAACAATATATATTTATGCTATACTATATATCAATATTATGTGGACTGATATTGGTTGCTGTAAGATATTTTGATAATGTCTTAGATATTTGTAATATTGTGGTATGTCATCGGTGGTGTTGCTTCCTAGTTTTAAAGGCTGCATTACATGATGTGATTTTAATAACTTAACCGACAGTTGTTAGCTTTTATTTGTTTTGACCCACATATATTCATATCAGTATTACTTATGACTGACTAATAGTCACTCTATAATATTGTAAGCATCTGCTGTTGTGGACATTTCCCCTTTTTCTCCCTCACACTGTGTAACTGTACCCTTTAAAGGCTCTGTGACACCAGTCTCTGAGCAGGAGCTTCAAGCCGTAACCAATGACATCAGCGACATCAGAAGGAACCACTCTGTGGTTTTTGTAGTGACCACTCCTCCTAAACTTGGTCGCCTGCTCCGACGCATGCCGGACAACTCCACACAAAGCATTTCCATGTTCACGCAAAGCATGGTAGGGCTGCATGTGCCTGCGTGGAGCTTTATGTCTTTGTTATACTGAAAGGAAAGCTTATGTTGACTCAAATAAATGTTCCCTTTCCTCTTTCTTCATCCGTCTCTCAGGTGAATGACAGAGTTATCTTGTACGATCAGAAGAAGCCCGAGTTAGTGGGGTGGTCAGCCACAGACTCTTTCTCTTTCACCGTGTCCTCCCCTCCTGCTTTCCTTCCACCACACACCTTCACCATCTTAATCTCCTACCAGGCCAACAAACATCACGACGACCGTCAGCACCCAACCAGACTACTGAACAACGCAGGTACTGTGAACCAGGGTGTGCCAAAAAAAGTTGTTGTTTGAGATTTGCTGTATTTTCCTCTCAGGATAGAATTGTTAGACTTGATAGAATTGTCTTCTTGCCTCCATCACCCTCTTTACCTCTTTGCTCTTCACCTAATGCGTATATTGATAAACAGGTGCACCGTGTGTTCCTATCTGTCATTCAGGTGCCGTGGTGGCCGAGGGAGGCAGGGTGATGATTGACAGGTCTAAACTTGATGCCTCCAACCTTCTCCAGAAAGTCCCAGAGCCGCAAAGGAAAGACCACCACATCCTGTACCGTGTGATTTCCCTGCCGCATCACGGTGCTTTGACTATACAAGGACACAACCTCACCAGGTGCTTGGCTCGGTTCTTGGTGTTTTAATAAATGAACTAAACAGGGCACAAATACATTATTTTTCTGATTTTCTAGTTATTATGGACCAAAAAAACAAAATGTGGAAAACAAAAGGCACTAAATTTGCAAAATAAGTTGAGAAATTCTACCTTAGATTAGGAATATCCAGAATGTTATGAAGTTAATAATGGATATCTGTTTTTTTATTTATCTTTTTTTCTCAGAAACCAACCTGATTTCTCCCAGGTCACCCTAAACAAGTTTGGCATCACTTACATCCACGATGACTCAGAGACGACAAGCGACAGCTTCACTTTCCAGGCCTGGGTGGCTCCTTTGGATCTCGCCTCCTCTTCCTCCTCGTCTCCCTTGTCTGCTTTTTCCTCTGATTCCTCCTCCTCCTTTTCCCCTCTCTATTCAGCCTCACCATCCTCCCTTTTGCCATTAGACTTGGCCCCTCCTCACCTTGTCAAGGACAGCCTGGTGGTGACAGAGAAGTTCAATATCACAGTGACACCGGTCAATGACCAGCCGCCTCTCATCAGGAGCAGATCCCCAAGCATGAAGGTCGTGGTGGGGGAGAGCGTCGTACTTGGACCAGACAATCTGCAGGTGGGTCAGTGCCGAGAGAGCTGGTGCATCTGTGGATAGGACCGCATTTTACTCCAAGTGCCAATATCAGCCCAGACTAAATTTATCCTAATTATAGGAGCCAAAAACAAGATTTTATAAAATAAAATCACTTTGACTTAAAAGTTTAACTGAGATAAAACTAAACCAACTGCAACAATATCTGCATGTCCAGGTCGTGGATCACGACACCCCCCCAGAGGAACTGCACTACCTTGTAATCAGTAAGCCCAACAACGGCTACCTGACGCTGGGTGAGAGACCGGAGCCAGTGACCTCTTTCACCCAGTACGACGTCAACCACGGCCGACTGCACTTCATACAGCAGGTAAAGAGTCAGTGGGCTGAAACAGACAGCACGGCTCTAAACGTATGTGAGGAATAACCATTTAGAAGCTTTTATGTGCTTCTACTGGTGTGTTACAGCGCCAGATGACAAAACTTTTTGCTTTTAGAAAAAAGTTAATGCGCTGCTGTTTACCGCAGTGTTCTGACACTGCCACTAGGGGTCGCCAAAGACAGAAATGTTCATATCCTACAAATTCAGTTTTTCATCCTCTACTGCGTCATTGCCCAAAGCAGTCCAAGAAACAAAAATAGAAATAAATCTCAGAAAGAGTTTACAGTTTGCAGAGAGACATAAACCCTTGCTTGCACTGATCCTGTTGGTGTCTTTGAGGGCGCAGTACCTTTCTGATGTTTTTTGACTCCTTCTCTTCTACATTTCTGTTTCTGCTTTCTCCCTTTGTTCCCTCTGCCAGGGTGAGCCCTCAACAGGTGTTTTCTACCTAAACGTGACTGACGGGCATCATCGTCCTGTCTACAGACTGTTCAGTTTGGAGGTGATAAAGCCCTCTGTCACCATGGTGAACAACACTGGCCTGTCTCTGGTCCAAGGCAGGACCGCTGTGGTCCTGACACCCAACCAGCTCGCAGCTCAAACCAATGGCCGCAGCCCAGCCAACATCACCTACATGGTCACCGCCCACCCTCGTCACGGACGCATTGCTATTAACGACCAGGAAGTCACAACCTTCGGCCATGAAGACCTGCAGTATGGCCGTGTGGTATACCACATGACAGACCTCAGCGAATCAGAGGACAGCTTCCAAGTGTCAGTGTCAGCCTCGTCCCCAGGTGTCGACTATGGAAACGTAACAGCCCAGACAGTGAGGGTAACTGTGCGGCCTCTTATCTACCTGAGGGAGCCAGTAAGAGTGCCCAGTGGTATCGCTGTGAAACTGGGGAAGGCCATGATCGACGCCTCTGAGCTGGCGAGAATCAGCCGAGCCGACCCGGTCTTTCACGTTCTGTCTCCGCCAAAACATGGCAAACTAGTCAAGGTAAAGCTGCTCAGTGTAACCTTTTGATAGAGTTCAAAGGAACAAGGAAATGAAAAAACAAAATTCATTCCAAAAACCGCAGTGATTTGTACTAAATATGCTAAAACAAGCGTGACATTGTCTGATCATTCACTTTCTTTCTTCTTGTTCACCGGGACTATTTTCCCAGCATCACTTTCTGTTTAACACACACCACACACCTTAACACGCCAGACATCTGAAGCCTATTTTCCCTGAACAGGAACATGTTTGCAAAATGACTTAGCTTGTAAATAACTGTGAGTCACTGGTTAGCGATTTAAACTCTGCTAAGAGTGACATAAGATCAGGCTAAAAACTCTGTTTAACTCCTCTCCCTGGTGCAAAGTTTCAAATCTGTTGTACCTCTGACAACAGCCAGCATCACTAAAGTGCTTAAAGATGTGATGTCACAGTTGACTGACACGTTACATCATCGCTGCAAGGTCAAAAATAGATTTTCAGTTGTGGTTAAGTTGCTCTAAAAATATCCTGTTTGTCATTTAATGTTCCTGCGTTTGTTGCTGTGTTGATGACCGGTCTCTCTTCTCCTGTGTCTCTGTGTGCATGCAGATGACCTATGACCCTAATCGACCATCAGAGGTCCTGAGGTCGTTTACGTTCAGAGACGTGGTGCAAGGCCGCGTCGCCATCGAGGAGACTCTCAGTGACGGTGACAACCAGCTGCATGATAACAAATCAGAACTCACAACAGCTCGTGGCCATGCCCCCGCCACGCCTCTCAATGATTCCTTCGTCTTCCTGGTGAAGGCTGGAAACGTCCAACCAGCGAAGGGCGAGCTTCACTTCACCATCTTTCCACACCACCAGATGCATCATGGTCTGAGCGGTTCTGGTAAAGCAGATGGCACAAGTCGGGAACACACGACAGCACGTCTTCCGACACTTAACAGGACTACCACTGGGGGAGGAAGAGGAGGAGGAAGAGGGGGATCCACGATGCGCAGCAGGGTTGGGGAGGGACTGCCGCCCCACATTTTGTCACATAAGAGCCACAACAGAACGCAGCACAAGATGAGGCCTCACAGCCGCTGGGGGAACAGCACACGCGGCGGCAATCATGGAGGAAGATCAGGCAGCATAGAAGAGGGAGCAGGAGGGCGTCACAGTCACGCGCCACAACCCCACACGCCTTCGGTCTCAGACAAACACAGTCCAGCAAACCCCGCTGACACCCACCCGGTACACGTCGAGGTCCTCCCTCGCCCCGCCTCCGACCCTCTCCTCATTATCCTGCCGTTGCTGGCCTGTTTACTCCTCATCATTATTCTTGTCATTTTAATTCTAGTGTTCCGCCGCCGCAAAGAGAAACAGGCCCGACTGCGGCTCCTGCAGCAGCTCGCTGCAGTGACGCTGCCCACTGAAGGCAGCCCTTACCTGGGCCGGGCTGAGCGCAGCGTGGCTATGCCCTCTGTGGTGGTCACCCCGCTGGGGTCTAAAAGCTGCCCCGCCTCACCCAGGGAACCCTTAAGTCCCAGAAGGAGGAGTCTGGCCCCTGGAATGACCTTCTGGGGGCCATATGAATGTGACGGAGCAAGTGGTGATGGGAATATCAGAGGCGGTAACAGCAGTGAAAGAGATACTGTACTTTGCGGCGGTGGAGCTGTCACTGCAGGGTTCAAGACCTCTCTGAGATCTCAGTCCCTGACTCCGACTCTTAAGGACAACCAGTACTGGGTTTGATGGGAGTCATGCTAAGACAAACTGTGCCTTCGAGGTGTATTTTTGGCGTGGAGGGTATAAACCACATGGGCGTGCTCTAAAGGGAACATCTGTAGTCATCTAAGGCACTTCCTGCTATGAACTTTTAAAACTTTTAAAAAAGACAAAAATAAGCCCGTTTGTTGTAAGCACTTCCTTTTTTTGTCAAAAAATATATGAATGCCATAATATTTAAGTCATTTCACTGAACCAACTTGAACTGACCTCATCTTAGTTGTAGTGTCTCTGTTCTAAAAAGCTGTTTTCTGATCTGCTTAATACAGCTACATAGGAGCTGTGCTGTACTAGTTAAAGTAAACAGAATATATAATTACTGCTTCTGCAGCTGTTTGTCATTGTCCTTTGAAAGGCATTTTCCAAGTTTTGCATGACCTTCACTGCCGTAGCATGATGTGATCGCAATCTCCAGTGGTTTCTTTACGCAAAGACATTACTTTCTGACCAGCAAACTGACCAATTCCTTAAAAGCACTGGTTTTACTATATGTAGCTGTGATAAATGTGTGATATTTTTTTAGAACTGTTGCTGAACAAGGAAGTGAAACACAACCTCAGAGAAGCATTTACTGTGAAATAGACAGATTTAATGTAGCTGAACAGGAATTTGACTCAAATGTGAGTAAGCAGTGTATATGGTAATCCATGCCTCTCAATCACAGTGTTGTAAACTGTATAGAACTGCTCTGTCACTTCTTTCTGCACCTCTCTGTTTCCATTGACTGGTTCTGTTACAGCTCAGTGCAGTGAGCCAACTAACTGCTAGTCCATAAAGTATTAACAAGGATATTTGGTAGCGTCCTCAGTTCCTGACTAACTTCCACATTTCTGTCACATTTCTGCCAGCCTCTGTTTGCCATTCACTGTGAAAGATTTATTTTTAATAAAACATATTTCTTTAATTCATCTTTTGTGTTAAGATCAAACGCACAAACGAAAGTGCAAACGAAGGGTCAGTGTAGCTATCTACGCGTCATGACCTCAGTTGTTTTTTACTTGTGCTCTGCCGACGTTCAACATCCACAGTCTGGTTACCTGCTGACAGTGGGGGTGCACGTTTTAAAAGCTGAGTGCTTGAACACAAACACAAGAATTAACAAATGTGTGACAATTACATAAAGCTCCTTTAGGATTTATGTAACTGGCAAAAGTAGACCTCAGTCAGCAGGGCCATTCGGTAATCAGAGGCTAAAGGGCTGTTACAAACTGCAGCCTACATGTGGACAGATGTTTTGTTAAGTGAAGCCAGTACTTAAAACATATTTCCATACGTGTATAGGCTAATATCATTTGTGTGTATGTAACAGGTACTCCTGCTGTGATCCTTGGTGGATTAGCTGCAGCAGTTTAGAGATAGAACGGCAGCCATTTATTTTCCTGATTGAAGTGGAAGAAACTATAATCACATGAAAAAATAATCTTCAGCATATAGCTGTATTTATAAACAGAAAATAATAGCTGATTCAGAACAGCCAAGAACAATCATTTTAAAGTATAATCAAATCCAGTTGAGATGAAAATGAAAACAATGGAGGAGAGGAGAGAGGGGCTGGTCTAAATAATGAAGAGCCTGCGTCTGCAGTAACCTGACCTGCAGTCTGTGGACTCCGGTGTCCGGTGTCAGGGACTGGACTCCTGCTGCCTCCGCGGGGGAAAACAAAAGACAACACACTTCTCTTTGAAAAAACTGCACTGAAAACACAAATAAGACACATTTTAATGGAAATATGATGGCGCAGGTGTTATATGATAATTTTTATATTAATGCCAGATTGTTGTCAGATGTCGCATGTAATGCTGGCCTCAACTACAGACTGATATGACACAACTGTTACCAGCCAATACATACAAGTGCTGCTCTAAAATAACTGATATAACTTTTTCTTAACTCTACATTGTTTTTTGCTATCGAGCTAAGAGCAACAATCCAATACATTTAAATATGACATTTTAAGCTTTAATGCTGTGCTATGAACTATTAGCATTTGCTTCTCTGGTTTGGAAAAACAGTGTTTAGATATGATAACTATATCTATATCTAGTTATCTACTGATAACTAAATCTATATATCGTAAGTATAGGCAAAACATTTAACAAAGGGTAAACTGAAAGTATGAGTTATAATTAGGAAAACAGAAAACAAAACAGATATATGTTTGAAATAAACCACTTTCATTTATTTAATGAGATGCTGTTCCATTGTGTTACATTAAAAGTGTTAAGAAACAGTAGTGAATTACATGTTTCTGTATAAACCAGTACTGGAGGTTTTCCACAGAAAGTCTCTTCGGGACTCCAGCTTTCACTGAAAAAGGTTTTTTGAGCCCAGTGTCGACAAACACTTTTGTGAGCTTATTTTGGTCACTAACTGTATTACCAAGAATGTTTTAGTGGAGTAGCAGGCTAGCATAATGAGAAAAAGAAACCATCCTTAAAGCCACCTTGCAGAATCTGAAAATTTCCAACTCTGGCACTCTCAAGTGGTTTTATCAAAAAGGACAGCAACACCGGGCCGTCTCACAGACAAGAAGAGGAACATATTTTACCAGGATTGTCTTTTTTGTTTTACAATTAAAAAAAAACTATTCCCTCAGAGGAATTTAAAATATGCTATTATCACATAAAAAGTCAACACGTAGTGGCCCTAAAGTGGGAGATGGGTTCCAAGATGTAACGCCTGCAGGAATCCATTGGGTTGAAGTGTCTGCACCCTGAGTCCCCAGCCTCCCTAGACTGAGGGAAAGCAGGGAGACTGATAAGGTCTTTGGGTTTTAATAACCCAGGAGTAGAACTGCAGTAATCCAAAGAGTAAGAGCCGTGGAGCGGCTTTGCAAAACAAGCTCCATCAGAGTCCATCAAGGATTAATTGTTGTTTAAAAGTCAGGCAAGACAAAATGAAATGCAGAACGCAGGTCTTCAAACTGTAAAGACGTGAAAGCATCCGAGCTGTGAGAGATGTTAGACACCGGAGTGGGTCAAATTTCAATCTGTAACAAAAATCCAATGACTAAACTGATTCAATAGAGTAGATTATGGCCTCTATTCACAAACAATCACTTGTGTGCTGTCAAACCCGATTGATACAATACTGAACAGGTCATTCAAGTAAAACACTTTTAGTAAAGTAAACAAAAACCATTAAATTCATTTAGTCCTGTCCTTAATCATTAAAATATCCAGTTTAAGTGATTTGGGGTGTTTCTCTACGTTTTTGTTGAGTTACCGTGTTCCCATACGGAGAGATTCCGCAGAGTAGAAAGGCAGCAGAGGCATTGAGAGATCACGTGACCCTGAAACCAGGAATCCAGAGGCAGCCTGGACATATTGAGAGCAGCTGTTTTTAATATTGTCGCAGTCCCGCTGAGTTGCAAGAAGTGTCTGGGGCTTAGGCAAAAAATCCCTGTTGCTGGTACATTCATCAGAGCTGTCCCAATAATCCAAGGAGTTGTCATTCCACAGTCCAGTGGCCTATATTTTCTAAAAGAGTGGTATATTTCTTCCAACACTTGAACCAGGCCCAGGATCCATCACTTAAAATAGTTTTCTCTCTTAAACGACGATAAGATGTTCTCCATTAATGGAGGAGGAACCTATAAATCATCTCCGTCTGCTTCCCTCTTCAAGCCCACCCCCCCATTTCCTTGAGGCCTTTATAATCCAACTTCTCTCTTGTCTGTTTTCTCCCCTTCTTTCTACTGGTCATCATCATATCTTTGAAGTGCATCCTGCAGCTTGGCCGTGATCTTCTGGAAGAAGCTGATCTGCTGACGGAGGTGGTGCTGCATCTGTGAGCGGAAGTCCCGTACACGTGTGCGGTGGAAGTGCTGGATCTCTGCGAGCGTGGCACATGATATGATGTTGCAGCGGTTGTGGAGCTCACCCTCCTGCTTTGGGCAGTCTTTCACCTTGGTCAATGCGCCTAGTAAAACATGCGGGTGGGGAGGGAGTGAAATAGTGAGAGATAGTTCAGAGTGTGTGGCAGGTATACGAAGTATAGAGCAAAACTAAATTAAGAACTTGGAAGACTGGGTCCAACACAAAAACCTAATCCAAAATCACAGGAAATTATTCACAATGGAGTCTTGAAACAGAGTCCAGCTCAAAAGTTTCATATAGTTCAGTTCATTTGTCTGGACACTCTGCTGGATCTAAGTGCTAAATTACACATAGTTAACCACAAAATATTATTAGACCGACTGGAAAACTGCGTGGGATTCTCTGGCAAAGTACTAAACTGGTTTGAATCCTGCTTTAAGAACAGGGACTGTGGTAGAAAATGCCATGTGGAGTTCCCCAAGGCTCCACTCTGGGGCCCCTTCAGTTCCACATCTATATGCTCCCACTAACGTGGATTATGTAAAGTAACAAAACAAGTTACCATTACTATGCAGACGACATGCAAATTTACATAAACATATCACCAGACGGCTACAGTCCCATACCAGTACTGAGTAAGTGCACTCAACAAATTGATGTGGATGTGCCAGGAATTTTTTAAAGATGAAACTGAAGATATTCTTTTAATAGCCATGAAAGAAATATTGGATTATTAGAAATATGAGTCGACCAGATAGTCTCATTAAATTAAATACAAAGTCAGCTCACTGTCACCTGAGGAATATATCATACCATGCGACTCAACTGCTATGATGGTGTCTTTACAGGTTCCTCTGAAAAGTCAATCAGACAGCTACAGTTGATTCAGGATGCTAATGGGTCCTAACTAAGACCAAGAAAGTGGATCACATCACTACCATTCTCCTGCTCGCCAAACAACTGATTTCAAACTGCTGCTGTTGGTTTATAAAGTACATTTATGATCTCCTGCTACAAATGAACCATCCAGACCTCTCAGATCATCTGGGACAGGTCTGCTTTCTGTTTGCAGACTCAAAACAAAACACAGAGAAGCAGCGGTCCCTCTTTATGGCCCACATATGTGGAACAAACCCCTAGAAAGCTGAATGTCTGCTGCAGCTCTCAGTTATTTAGAAACAAAGACGAAGACTTCCCTGTTTGTTGCTTTTGTCCTTTTATTAACTCACAACTTCTATTATTGTTATCTTATGCACTGTAACTTTTATTCTCCTGTTTTATTCCATTTTAGTCCATTTTTATTTTCTATTTAACTCTCACAGTTTAATTAAAAAATGCTTCCAGCGGTCTTGAGCATCGTTTAGGATAACACAGCATAGACTTGTCATCTTCCTCACAGTATTTGCTTTCTTGCTGAGATTTTAATGAGAACTTTCATATCTGTCTATAAATAAAGAAGCTACAGCCAGGAGACAGTAGGCTTGACCTTGTGGCAAAAAAATCTGAACTTGGTTTTTACATTTAGGGTTTTGCACAAAGGAAACAAACCAAATTTCACACATTAATCAGCGAGCTTTAAAGGTGCTATTGGAAGAAGTTCCGACAGAGCCAGGCCGGGCTTTTCCACTTGCTTCCAGTCTTTATGCTTAACTAGGCTAACTAGGCTGTCTAATAGCCAAATGTTGAATGCTTTCTTTTAATGAACAAGACAAGTGGCAGGCTATGAGAATGGACTAAAAGACCGGAGAGACATTTGTTTTTTTTGTTGTCGTACTTATCATGTTGTATCTCATTTCTCATGTATTTAAGATGTACAGCGAATACTGGAAACCCTCTATTTACATTGGGTAAGAAAAGCTTGGAGGATGGCAGCTAGTACACACAGTTAATAAGACTGCGGGGCACAAAGGCAGGCTGCTTCTCCTGACAGTGATTGCTTTCGTGCTGCAAAAACATTTAAGGTTATTGCATACTTGTTCCTTGTTTCCTTGCAGTCACCACCCAGCCCTGGCTCAGAATGTCTAGTGTGACTAAACGTTTGGGGAGGGGGGAAAGAAAGGGGTGGTACAGTTTGGACAGACATGACCCATTAAAAAATGGATGAAGAGGAAGTCAGAGTGAAACTTTAACATGGCAGCATGTGGAGGAAATGATGAGCCACCATACTTCTTCAGGACCTTGCTGACCTGAAGTCTCTCTTTCGTGCTCTCTCTCTCCTGTTATTTCACACACACGCAGAAAATACACACCACACCTGCAGGAGAACTCTAATGAACTGAAATTAACTTGGACTTTGCTCTCTGCGCTCCCAAGGCGATTACAGAGCTGTAATCTGAACTCTTGTACTGGTGGCTGGTGGGGAAAGTTGTCCAGCTCTGTAACCACCAGCCCCACCACCCCCTTTTACATATACACACACATATACACACACACACGCAGCCCTCCCTTCTTCTTCCTCCTTCTCTTCAACTCGCTGTATCACCAGGAGGAAGGAAGAAAACAGGGAGAAGAAAAGAGGAGGAGGGGAAACTAATCCTGAGACCGCTCCATTTTGCATTCCTGTAGCCCCAGGGCAACACAGGACAAGAGGCCCAGGAATCTCCACTCATTCAAATCAGATGTAGCCTTTGGACCTCACACACGGAGCCAGAGAAGTCGGGTGACACTGTACGGGGAAATTTAGGTCAACTAAGATGTCCACCTTAAGGGCAGGGCAGCTGCTTTCAAGCTAATCTAGGTTTTTTTTTTTAATTTTGTTGTTATGAGAGCAGTGTTCTATATGAGACAGACCTGCAGAGGGTGTGAAACCCCTGCTGTAAGGTTTTCGGTGGGAGCTAAGTCAAAAGAATGGCATGCAATGGTTTCTTTAGGTTGAAAAAAGGGCAAAAAAAAAAGCTGCAATAACAGCAGATTTCTTATATATTCACATTTGGGCAAATATGTCTCATCAGCATTCTCTCATGAGACTCCTTAACTACACTGGCTGTTTGTGGAAACAGTGACTAAACCAGCAGTCTTTTGTTAAAGGTAGTTATTTCACAACTATGACAGTAGTGCAGACTTTGCATTGTGCAGACGTATTCATGAGCATTACTCAGTAAAGCTTCCTATGACAGCGGTGACGGATTACTCAGAGTCTGCTTCTAACTCACAGCCAGGGATGATTATATGATCTACCACATGCTGGGTACATTTTATGGACTTTTGTTCAATTCATGCACATGTTTGTCAGTTAGTTTGAACCTAAACAGTCAAAGGAGCAGGAAACTTTTCAACAGATTTCAATGAAATTCGGAGGCGAGTTAGGCCTTAAGCCAAAGAATAGTTTCCTCTTTGATCAAAATTTGTTGGGTTTTTTTTTTTACAGTCTGTATTTTTCAAAGGAAAAATAAAAGGCTGTGGTTCCTCTTCCCACCACGAGTCTCATATTTCCTCACAAAGCATTGCTAGCAAGCTATGATTTCCAGAAGTGAAAATCCAGGAATGATGACGGTGCTTGGTCTGGGGACCGATGAAAGCAGAAATAATGAGGTCATATCCTCTGACAATACTATGAATTCTGTTTAGATGAATTTTGGGTTTGTTGTTATGGATAGTTTAGAATAAGTTGGTGAAGGTTTAGGTAAGGTCCTCATTGTGTGCAAGTTTGTCTGGCACGGGTGAGTCGTTACTTCTCGCACGACTTCCAGTTCAATGCATGTAAGCGCAAACGAAGTCATGCTCCACAGAGACATATATTAATACTCACTTCACCTGTTGCGCAAGTCAAGTGATCAATTTAAATTTAAATGTATTACTCATAACTTCCCCAATAAGCACATTATCTTCGAGTGCAGGGGAAGTGGGAGAAATGGTCAGAGTTAAATGGCTCCTTTTGAGACGTACAACAATGTGTTATTTGTCAATTACAGAGTGGGTGAAAGCCTGTCAGTCACAGGGACTATTGGGATTCAGGCTGTGTTTCCGCAGTTCGGTGCAGTGATTGTATCTAGAGAACAGAGCTCAGCCGTCTATAGAAACAGTGCCTCTAGGTTTTGGCCAACGTCAGGACTTTGTGTGCCAGGAGCAACTCCCTCCTCCCAACCTGCATTGAACTAACAAGCTAACTCCCCTGCAAGTCCTTTGTACATGACTGTGTGAGTGTATGTGTGTGTCTGTGTTTGTGTTTTCCTGTGAGCAAGTACAGGCCCTCACAGAACCCAGAGCGTTACAATAGTTGGGTTTCAGTTTTCAACCCAGATTGACACTGCAGTTCACTAAATGAAAACAGATGTTGAAACAGTCAGAATCTGGGTCTCGGTGTATTGTCTGGACGTATATTGACATAATCGATAAGATAGGGAGGCTGCAGGCTGGATGGCTTTTTGGAACATGATTAATTATTTTTTAAGGAAGAAAAAAACGTGACTATGAGTCTTTTGTTTCAGGAGAGATTAAACAGGCCGCAGCATGGAAGGTCAGAGCCACATGCCTCATTTTAAGCACCTCCCCAGATTCAACCCTCCACCCTGCAGAGACATGAGCAAGAGGCCTGACCGCTCACTCCCAACTATCTCCACTTCAAGCTAACCTCTGACCTCTTACCTCCCTGTGAAGACAAGTATGCTATGTCTTCTGTTTTATTTCTAGCAAGCATGTTGAAGGGTTTTCATGAGTGGCATGTTTAATGCCAAAAAAGAGTGGAAATGTAACTGTGTTAGAATTCAGACTTTGACACTTGTTCAGACATGCACATGCAAACACTTTCCCACCTTTCTGCACATGGATGATGTCAGGAAAATTGGCCAGGTGTCCCCTGTACAGGTCCAGCAGGTCAGAAATGGGATCCAGGTCCTGGCGTGGCTGCTCTGCAAAATACTCTCCGATCGCCTCGTAGGCTTCGCCAGTGTCAGCGATGGCTTTGTTTAGGCCAACTGAGTAGGGCTGCTGGTCAAGCTCGAACGCCTGCGCCAGGAGTTTGAAGGACTGTCCGACCTTCTGGTACTCCTTCTTAAAACCTGTTGCCTGTTTGCGAGCGAACTCGTTGATGGTGGCGTTCACGACCACGCTGTTCTCATCCATCCTCTTGGTGAAACTCTTGAAGCCTTCAATCTTGCTCTCGACTTCCTGGAGGTCCAGCGGGACATCAGGTGTGCTAATGAAAATAATGAAAAAGACGGTCATTCAAGACTTTTATTTTTAAAGTCGTCCTTGTTTTTTTTCTAATTACAGCATTACATCATCGTAGTTAGACATATTTGTGAGATCAGATTACACTCCAAGTGTACTAATCTCATTCTGCCTATCAGGCCCACCCTCCCTGTGATGAAAGCTTTCAAATAGAGCACATGAAACAAGGACAACTGATAATAATCTCTTCCTAAA
This sequence comes from Datnioides undecimradiatus, assembly GCA_008933995.1. Classification (NCBI taxonomy): domain Eukaryota; kingdom Metazoa; phylum Chordata; class Actinopteri; order Lobotiformes; family Datnioididae; genus Datnioides; species Datnioides undecimradiatus. The sequence continues at coordinate 771,435 of WARS01000007.1, read as the reverse complement.
GGGCAAGTATGCTGTTACCTTATCCTACTATAAAGTGGGTGTACAAAATCACAGAACAATGAAAAAATACCATGATGTATTGCAACACCATAAATTTGATTTATATGTCACAAACTGTGAACAAAAATATAATAATCTAAGCTTCACAGGGTAATTTTACAGCTCTAAGTGTTCCTGTTTTTGTCCATCTGCTGTAGATCATTCATTTGAAAAGGACTTCTTGTTACTACAATAATAGGATGTGCTAATAAATTGATTTTGGTGCACCTTCTTGCCGTAGCCACCACTTTCTACTTTGACTAGTCCTTACTAAAGACCTGATCTGATCTGCGTTGGAGCAGCAGTGCATTCTGGTCTTTTATTAGTGTAGATGTTGGTGTCTTTGCTGCTCCTGCAGTGGATTTCTCCTCATAAAACTGCTGAATTCCGTTGGAAAATAGTGACTCTCGAGAAAAGCTCATTGTTCTTGTGCCTGACATCAAACCTGGTGTTTTCCGTCAATGAAATGTTTCTGCAACTCTTTTATGGCTACAGGAAATATCAGTACAGCCATCTCCAACGGTTACCTATGACATTATAGGCTGTGCAATCAATGCAGAACAAATAAGCTGCACACATCCATTAAGACTGTATAATTCTATTTCATAACCCAGCCTCCCACCTGATAGTGAGGAAGAAATTGGCCCCGACCAGCTCGTCCCTCTCTGCCTTCCTCTTCCCCTGTTTCCATGCCTTCTCATCCGCCCCACACGTTAGGAAATGCTGGAAAACGTCACAGCGGGCCAGCACGGGATGGCTGGTCATGTGGTTCATCCACCAAATCAATCCCTTCCTCCGCTTGGAGATAAAGTCCTCCTCAAAGCGGCCAGTGGCTTGCTTCTCTGGCAGGTGTGGCACTGATATGACCGGGAAACGCTCTACGAGCCGAGCGTACAGCCAGTCAAAGTGTTTATACCTGCAGGAAGGGAGGTGGGAAAGTTTGGTAAGTGGGATTGATGGAGATTGAGAAAGTGAGGTAAATGGCACAAAATGTAATTAGTAGGAGTGAAATCAAAGAGGGAAAGCAAGTGTATAAGAAACGTTTCCCCAGTAGGATCAAGTGGAAGTAAGTGTTGGCTTGAAATGACAGACCTACTGACAGGGAGACAATGTGAAAAGGTGCAGAGGGGATCTCAAAAAAAGGAAAGGGGAGATTCCTGAGGACTCCAGGTGGCAACAGGCCACAGTGAGCTCTGTTTTTGACATTTTGTGGAAACAATTGCGGCCATGGGAAAAGCCACAGAAACATTTATTTTAAGTGTGTGGGTGGCAGGGGGGATCCGGTGAAGACGTAAGTCAAGTTTGGAAAGCCCAGAGAGGGAAGAAGTGGGGGAAGAGAAGGAGGAAAAGAAGGAGGAAGACAGCCAGTACCTGCGGTTGACTTGTACATTGGTGTGCGTCGGGGTCAGGCCGTAGGACATGTAGCTCTTCATGCCTTTGAACTTTGTCTGCTTAGTGGGGTCGTCAATGGTGCATGTGAATGGATATGGGTCCTCTTGCCACTCTGGTCCATGCTTCCCCATCACCACGCAGATCTTGTCCCCATCCTTCACAAAAGCAGAGGCCTCCCCGAGCAGGAAGGCCTCCCCTCCGGACTTGACAAAGGTGGAGAACCTGTTGAGGTTCCTCCCCACTGTTGCTGAGCTTTTAGCCTGCTGATGCTGCTGCTGGGTGCTCTCACGCCGCCCTGGCAAGGACGAGGTCACCGGGTACAAGGGGGGAGGGTTGCCTAAACCGTGAGGCGCATCGGTTGCAGGGGAGTTGTCATCCCATTCATCATCCCAGTCGTCATCACTGCCCTGGCTGGTGTGAAAGCTTCCTCCTGCACTGCCACCACTGCCGGCCCCGAGTCCTCTCTGAGAGTGGGTGTCTGGGGATGTGTAGGAGGTGTGAGTAGGCGTCTGGAGTTTTTTGGGCGAGGAGAAGCCATTGTTGTTGGTGCTGGAGGTAATGTGGTCCCTTATGATTTCCACATAGGAAGCAGGGAAGAGGCCAGCCTCACCCCTACTGTTCTCCCCCTCCAGCCAACCCTCCAGCTCCTCCTCATTGAACAGAGTCACCAGCTCATTCTCTGTTATGGAGATCTCCCCTGGGTTTTCAGAGTGGAAGTCGTACAACACTCTGGCTCTTAACGCCATAATTTTTCTAATTATATTACTGGTGTCTCTCCCTGTACCTGTGCCCTGTGTTTCACTGCAAAGTTGCCCCAGGAACTTGCTTTTCTTCGTGGATTAAATCTTTCAGATCTCTCTGGAGCCTGAATAAGGTTTAGATCACGCAACAGCAGCAACAACTGGGCTGTTTTTCCACTGTAGTCAAAGGCAAACCGGCTTGTATCCGAGATCCGTGCACAAAAGAACAAGAACAGAAACACACGAGCTTGTATCCGACACCCACCTCCTCTCTCCGCTCCTCTCTGCGGGTTCAAATATCATCTATTTCCATACAGAACTTCATCTCGGAAACCAGCCTTAACGGGACCTTTTCTCCTCAAGAGAAGATGCCGGTTGGAGTTTAAAGTTGCCGAACTTCCGACTTTGCAGCTGTTTTGTTCTTCCAGATGAGAGCCGGGGGGAAAGCCCTTTTTTCCTCCTCTTCCCGAGATGCTTGTAACTTAAACGCACCAGTCTTAACACGTAGTAGACTGGCTGACTAACGGAGGGTGGAGCCAGGAGAGCAAGTTCAGTCAAGTCACCGAATACACACATGGAAAAAACCCATAGAAAGCTCCATCCGTGGCGGAGATTGACTGCATCATATGAACGTGTCGTCCTGTTCCAGATGCTGCAGACCAAACCAATCAACAGTTAAATCGCTATTAATCATTACGTTATTAATTATTTAAATATTAATATTAACAGATCGTTTGATGTGTAGGACAGCCGGTGTGGGTCGATGCATCGTGTTTTTGCATTGGGTGGGCACCCTTGGGCACTTGATCATAATATCTGAGCCTGATTTATTTATAGACCTATTTCTCTAAAGCAGAACATCGATATTGGTATCTGTGTATTTTCTAGTATTATGCAGAATAAAATGCCACTACAAAGTTGCATGAAGAGTAGAATATAAGAACAGATAGAAGACGAACATTTAACGGAAGTTAATTCATTAACTGAGTTATTTGTTTAAGAGGGCAGGTCTTAGTGTCTTTGCATAGTCAGATCGGTTTAAATCCACCATGGTTCTTTATCCTATCTTTATCCTTTATTGATCATATGGTCTTAAATATAAATTTCTCTTCCTTATCCAAATTGTTTTTACTCATAAAATTGTTTGAACGCGGCACTGAATGGGCTACATGGCCCTGGTTAAAAAGTCAACTCACGACGTCTAATGTCGCAATTTAGGCAGGCTATAAATACTTTTATGAAGGCTGCAGCGCAGTGACAGGGACAGTTACAGATTCATAAAAAGTAAATCAGAAGCAGGTTTAGACACAAAAATGCCTATTAAATTATATTATGTTATATTATATTATGTTATATTATATTATATTATATTATATTATACGTTGACGCACTCCGTACCAGAGGTCAGTGTTACGTCACACAGTGAGAGGAGATTAACAGTTCCTCCTCCTGTCCAGCTACTGACAGTATTCGCCTTCCCGTCAGACTCTGACGATGTTAAACCTTCTAGACAAAGAATGTAATAGTGACCAAGTGCTGCACATAAAATATGATGTCCACGATATTTAATCAAACATGATGCGTCGCAGGTACATTAACAGTCGCATCTGTGTCCAGCAGCCCGACACGTGCGGAATAACTGAATGAGGATGCTGTGATGCAGTGAGACGATGCCGGGACTCGGTTTTAATTTCTAATACGAAGGTAAATATAGAACATGCTGATGAGCTGCAAGAGCTTTGTCCTTGTGCCTGATGCGCGGTTTGCGTGCAGACAGATGTGATGAATGGACGGTCTACAGGTCGGCTTGTCTCCGGATGATATGACTGTAGTTTTAAGTCAGGTACGATAGTGTATGCGCAGTTCGCACTCATCAGCACAGTGCTATTGAGTGCGCATGTTGATGTGCGCTTTCGTGTGTGTGTGTGTGTGTGTGTGTGTGTGTGTGTGAAAGGTGGGGGTCAGGATATTGCCTTTATTTATAACAAGTATACGCTATACATTTAATGTTATTTCAGTTTAGAAATCTCAAAGCTCTGTCATTTTAAAAAGTGTATTTCCCCTCTTTAAACAAAAGTGTGCCTCATTCTAAATTAATCAAATATTTAATGTTTACTTTATTCAAGTAATATATTAATAATATTAAATATAATTAGTAATATTAATATATCTAATCTAGGATAGACAAATTTTGCATAAAAAAATAGAGCAGACCTGAGTCAAGAGCACCTAAGCTTAGACTTCAAGTTGATCTTAGGACCAGGCTTATTTGAGTTCAAATTCATATCTGCAGTATATTGGCAGAAATAATTCAACTTTCATAAGGAGAAAGTGAAAAACATGCATGACATGACCCCTCTTATGCTACTACTGTGTGCAGTGTATAAACAGACTCCTCCGGTGCTTAGGGCTTATTGTGCATTTCATGTGTTTGACTGCAGTGAGTCCATCTATGGATGCTGAACTAGAACTGCGGCAAGACGAGTGTTTTGACTTTGTGCTTGGGTGGATCATGCCACCGCAGATTTGGGCTTGAGTTGTCTGCAGGAGCACTCAAGTGAGAGGACATCTGAACTCAGCTGAGGTAGGAGCTGTGCACAGTTTAAGCCTGGGACTCCTAACTAACACCCCAGGGTAGAGAAGTGGAAGCGCTACACCTGAGTATTGGAGCCCAGTCACCGCTGTGATCCAGCGAACCAGGTGGCACAGCACTGTCTTTCTGGAAATTCACAGTAGCCTGACAGATGTGTCAACAGGGCTAGAAGCTTTAGGTCTTATACCAGGGTAAAGATGTTCAATTGTTTTATTATTTAAAGTAAAAAAAGACACAAGAAGGGAGCTTTGAATTTCAGGGAGTTATGAGAGATCCTGAAGTGAAACGTTTACATAAACAGGTGTTTTTTCCCACATCAGGGTCAGTCCATGGTCCCATTAGGCCACGTAAATCATAATACAAATATGTTTCTAATATGAAGGGTTCCGAATTTATTTTCAAATTCTAACTGAATTAAGTTTTTTTCAAATGTCTGTTCAAATTTTAGACATGGGAGAATTATTATACATTTAGTTTTCCTGTTTTGAAACATTCAAGACAGCAAAAATGGGCTCAAACTGTAGCAGGATTGAGAAGCAAAAGAATTGTGATAATCTACCTCTGATGACGTCTCCTAATGCTCAATAGGTATGGCTGCTACAGTAGGCAGAGTGTTGACAAATTCAATGACTGGGTGGAAAGAGCACGGTTTTCTGGTCAGTGGGAGTTCTCAGCACAAGACAATTGCAAACCCTCAAAACCAAGTTAAAAGGAAAAGAGATGCTTAGTCAACAAACAAAGAAATGCAAGCGCAAGGGGAAATAAGGGAGGACTATTAGTGTGTCAGCTGCTGTGTGTGTTCTTATCTCTTGCGAGCCAGGTCAGTCACTTTTAAACCTCAGTGGAAATCAGCATTAGGGTCTGATGTGTTTTCTGTGTAAGGTAGCAGCCTTGGCATTTTGTCTGTATGCTTCATGTGAGTGTGTGGAGCACACCTACAGATGTTCGATGGCTTGATTGAGTGTCTGGTGTTACTGCACACGGTGTGTTTGTGTCCGTGCTCTCACATGTCTGATGTGTAGGTTGAAGGCGGGCCTTTGTTTCTGCTCCAGAACCAGATGCATCACTGTCCTTGGTTCCACTAATCATGCCCTCTGTGTGTCTTGGTTGTCACAACTGAATCAGGCATCAGACTTCCCCCATCCTATTCAGCGGGGGGTTGTCCCACCTAGGCTGCTGGGGTTTGGACAGAGTCGTGCAGGTGGGCCTGGGGCGCCTTGCCACCTGGGTGGTGATGATGTTATTGGCTGTCGTCAAGGTTGAATCGAGTCCAGATCAGGGTCTAGTTTGAGGCACTGAGATTGAGAGGTTAGTGTTTCTGTCCCTACCTTCTGTTTCCTGTCTCTAACGCGATGTTGTAGAGACCTTCTCCTCTCCCTCGTCTCCAGGTTTCTATCATGGCCGACCCAGTTCAGACCACCTCTGAAAATCTGTGCAAACTCGTCCACTGGGCTCACAGTCATGGCACCATCTGCAACCTCATCCCCAGCCTGCAACAGCTCACATGTGGTTCCTATGACAACGTGCTGTCACTGGAACCCGGTCCTCATGGCAGCAGCGTTCCTGTTGCCGTGTGGGGTTGCAGCACTGGCCATGCCTACCACTGGCCCATCAGTGACCATGGCAACGTCTGCAAACAGTCTGAGAATACTGGCCAGAGGCAGGAGACGTTTGTTGGAGGGCGTCTGTCCAATAAGGTAAAGAATAGAAGATAGAATCTTAGATGTGTCAATGTTTTAATTGGAGAGATTGAAGAGAACATCAAAGATGTTCTCCAAATTCTGTTTCAGTGGTGTAATCCTGATGTCAAACTCCACTGACATTGTCAAAAATCAGGATCTGAACAGATCTGAATTTAAAAAAATGGTTGTTTCATTGCATTGAAGTGTGGAGGGGTTGCTGAATACCAAGGTCTTTTTCGATACCATCAGTAGGAGCTGGTGTGTAGACCTACAGGCTTTAAAGGGGGGAGCTAGAATTACAGTATCACCCTACCATGAGGAGACGTGTAAAATATACATTTTTGAAATAAGGGTCAATATCAATGCCGGATACTACATTTCCCATATTGCAACTTGCTCTATTATTTTAGCATTTATGTAGAAAACGTGTAATCTTACCTTTCAGGTTACAGTGAGAGCATCATGTGACCTCTCCTGTAGTGAAGCAGCATCAGAGGGGGAGGAGTTCAGCTGCCGGCTGTTTGACATTGCTGGATGCGATTCGTCAGCCACAGATGAAGATGGCGACTACGAGCCCCGCCCATCCAGGAAAAGAGGCAGGGCGCCAGGTGGAGCAGTTACTGGGAAGAAGGTCAAGCAGGAAGTGACCTCAGCAGAAGATTTTGACACTACGGCTAACATAGCTAGCACGGGGCTAGCAGTGCAAGACGCTGTCCTTGTCTCGCTAGCTTCTCAAGTACCAAACACACACAGTCAAATCAAACACACACTGTCGCGCAACAACAACAGGCCCCTTCTACCTTGCTCTAGGCTCCAGCATGGACAGGCTCCAGGGTGTGAGGGCTTGGTGGACCCAGAGATGGAGATGCTGGGAGGGGGCAGCTGCATGAAAGGAATCACAGAGCAGGCTGAGAGGTGCAGCTCAGCCACAGAGACTACAGAGACGACTGCAGGTAGAGCTCTGTGAGGAGAAAGAACCTGCTGAGATGCAACTTTTTCATCACTGCGAGTTCAAGTTACATTTTCAGACAGTGTCCTCACTGGAAAAAGATGTCAAATTTCATGGAAATGTTTATTTGTATGTGTTGTTTGCTCCCGTGTGTGTCTGCAGGGGAGAAGGATGAGCTGGAGAAGCTGCATGCTTTGCTTTGTGCGGAACGCAGCCGTAACCAGCAGATGACAGAGCTCATCTCCAGCCTGAAGCAGGACAAAGAGCTGCTGCAGCATGAGCTCACAAAAAAGGCTGAACTCATCTGCGACTTCCTGCAGGACAAACTGTGGCCAAGTAGGGTTTGTTGAAAAGCTCACATAACTGCAATTGTAATTTGAATGAATAGATGCCAACAGTTAGATGACATAGACCATACTAATGACAAATATAAGCAGAATTAATTAACAAGAAAATACTCATGGAACCTCTAGAAGTTCAGTGGTAAAACCAAAATGAAAAACAGAATAAGTTGTCATCCACTTTAAATGCATCATCACGTTTGCATTTCTAAACCTAGAGAAGAGGTGGCCTCGTTGCTCCCATCAGATGGAGCCGGGGAGTTCACAGATGACCTCTCCTGAAGATGTGGCAGCGTTTGATTCGCCGACACAGTTTGACTCCTGTGAGGAAATGGAGCTTCACCCTTTGGAGCGCCACCAGACCCTGAAGAGCAAGAGGAGCCGGGACGGTGAAAACACCCGAGTCAGAAGTAAGGGTGTGACACAACGAGGAGGCAGATTAACCCCAGTGTGACAGTGATCCTGTGGTAAGCCGCACTGAAAGAGAGCTTGCTTGTTGCACATGTTGATGTCTGTCTCTCTCGCGTCTCCTCTCTTCAGTGAAGAACGTGGTGGGGGTGATAGCACGCTACATGGCAGCCCTCCAAGAGTTTCGCCGCAGTGTTTCCATGAAGGTGGCCTTTGACCGAGTTGGTGTAGACCGCAACACCATCTCCCGTACGGCGGCCATAGCTGAACTCAGCCTAGCCGCTCCGGAGGTGTTCCACTCACTGGCGCCGTGGGACGAGAAGGAGGAGACGCTGGCACGTTACGCCCACCGCTGTCGACAGGCGATGGACGATAACATTAAGGCCAAGATCAAAACGATGAAGACGAAAGGCGAGCTGCTGCCTATTGTGTCAAAGTGACAGGAACAGAGTTCAATGACTGAATCAGACGCCTTCCATACATGTCTCGCACGTATATGAAGGTGATACAACATGAAACAGCTCATCAGCTAAAAAGATTGTCTCATTCTTAATCAACTTATTCTAACAACTATAAATCCAGGTTGTCATTTTTTGCGGTATCAGCTCTTTCTCAGTGTCATGAACTACTGAAGATCATGTGGCTGCATTAACACTGGGGTTACAGTTGTGCTGCTGTGGGTGTAGAAAGTGTTTCTGCTGCCTGTCTGGTGATTTTTCCTCACATGATTGTGAAACGTCTGTGCAATATTGTCACAATATTAAGAATAAACTCTTGCTCTTCCCATTCCAACAGTAAAATTAATATACGACTCATCCATTCTGCTGTGGTCTCCCAAACCCCTTGATAATTACATGGTTCTACCTTTGATGTTCCAGTGATTAGACGGATCAATAAGGGACTTTTGGTCAAGGTATGGTGTTGTGCAGTGTTTAGTTTGTTGGATGTGTTTGTGTGCTGCCAACCACTGTTGTACAATAAACCACTAAAAACTGAATATTTTAAGTTAATTATAAAGTGAGACTTCTTTTCTTCCAGATGGGAGAACGTGCCTTTGTTCATGACTGCAGTGTGGAATAAAAAAACTAACTTTGAACACCCCCTTTTGTATTTGCAAAACTAAAATCTGATGTATACACAACTGAATATAACAACTTTATTATCAAATATTGATACAAATTCATACAAATGTAAAAAAACGGGACAAAATGTGCATTTTGTGGAAAGCTGTGTGATCGGTGCTGTGAAACGGCAACATAGCGGGACTGACAGTAGAGGGGATGAATTTACAGGCTGTTTGGCATCTATCTGGAACCTTCTTCAGACTGTTTTTTCTGCTTTCCTAAATTCAGTGGTCAACTCGCTCGTCTGGAAAATGTAAAAATGAAAGATTCGCACTCCCCTGAGACTGTTTACCACATGGCATACAACTGTCCATTAATCACAGAGATAAAAGGGTAAAATGTGATAGACACAGGTCTGATGTGTAATCTCACACCAAGCAGCAGGAGGGGCTGGAGGGGCCAAGAGGTAAAAAGGTCAAGAGTCAGGCTCCAGGCGTGGAAGGACGGGGAGGATGAGGTTTCCGAACGAGGAGTCCTGAGTGATGAAGAAACCTGATGAGTGTGCGTGGGCATGCTGCAAGAGAAGACACGCAGGTTTGTGTGAGGAGTTTATACTAATAATCACATCTTTAAGCTAGGCTAACCCTGGTCATAAATGCAATGTAACTACATTAATAGTAATTTGCTGTGGTATTTGATCTTTCTGTGTGTAAAAAGATGAATGGAGATGTGTGTATATAAACATGAAGTATGTTTGTGCTTGTGCCTCACCTGCAGGGCAGCTTTCTGCTGGGCAGCGATGTGCTGCTGTTCTGCGTTGTCCCTGAACTCCTTCATGCTCGGTCTGGACAGCGAGATGCTATGAGATAAGAGGGTAAGAGGAAAAAAAGATATGTTAGCTTATAATATCAACAATTAAGCACAGATATACTGGCAATATCATCTAATACTAAAGCATATATACACAGTACAGATTAATGAAGAAAACTCCTGTTACCTTCCATGGATGTACACTATCCTTACCTGGCTCCAGGTGTGTTCATGGACTGACTCTGCATCAGCCTTCTCCTCTCCTTCTCCAGCTCAGCCAGGATCGCCACCCGTGTCTTGTTCGGAAAGGCTGGATGGAGGGAAAGAGAGAGGAAGAGAAAAAAGATGTCACTTAATTTTAAAATAAATGAAGATTACTGTGTCCACCTGAAAATAACAGTAATAACCAATGGTAGATCAAAAAGCAGGTACAGATTTGCATTTCATTCTTTTGGCGAGTGGCAGATTTATACAAAGGTTACAGTAGAAGTGGTAAAACTGGTCACTGTGTTCAATTTTATTACTGACATATATTAGAACACAATAAGGCAGATTATGAAGAACCTCATAGTATTTATTTTATCTTTCTTGGATCATGTTCTGGAGATTTTTAGCTGAAGATGTCTGGCTGCTGGAGAAGAACTACACAAGCTACGAAACAATTAGCATACAGTGACAATTAGCTAGTTAGCTCTAGAGAAGAAGAGGAACTGTTTGCTACTGGAGCCAGAAACAGTAACAAATAAAGACAAGAACTTCAATACCGATATATTTTGTACCAAGACAATATAACTACCTTGTCCCGGGGGGTTAGTGGCCATGTCAGTGCAGAGACAGGTCTGAAATAACACTACAGGCGACAGAAATGATTGTGTTGATGGTTTAACGTAGCTAGCTAGCTTAAATGTTATTTGTTTGCGTATTGTCCCCCCGCCCGGCTAATGTTGCTCTCCTGGATAACAGACAACAATTTCAACTGTAACGTTACTTTAACTAGAGCCTGATAAATTCCATTGCTGCTGGAGGCCACTGTATCAGGAACTGAGTTTAAAATACCGATCCAAATCGTAACTATGTAGCGTTACAGATGGTCATACGCATTTCGCCTCTAAACACCGTGTACCGGTTTTTCGCTTAGGTTAGTCAGAAAGGAGTACGGAAGGTGAGAGGAGGTCTCACTCGGTGACTACTTCCGGTAGCCAGAAACGTTGTCAAGGAACCAAGAGGGACGCAACCTTAGGCTGTGACATACGTTGAAAGCTCTAGAGAAAAATAAATAAGTTAATTCACTAATATATTTTTTTATATTAATTCACTAAAAATTGTGCTTCCTTGTTTTCTCGTTATTTCCCCGGTAACCTTTTAATGTCTTGTGTGGTGTTTTAAGATATCACATGAAGTAAGAATGAGCATGCTTAGCCGTTTCAACAGCCGAGTTGTCCGAGCTTCTCAATAGACGATCTTTAGAGTTTCGTTTGTTCCTTGTTGTCACGTGACGCATATGTTTACATCCGGGTTCGTGCAGTTTAACCTCCGGAGCTGCGCAGTAGGAGTCAGCTGACAGTTGTGACCAACCAGCGGGTGTAACATCTCAGCTGAAGAGACCCTGAACGGAGAAAAAAGCCTCCCTCTGTCTGTACCAACCGTATCAGCCGCGGGGAAACCGGACAGCCGTTAGTCCCCGTTACCCGGCCACGTCTTCCCGCCTCTTGCAGGATGAGTGTCGGTGCTCCGAGAGGCCTGGCCAGCTCGGGGCAGAAGCCCATCGCGGAGATCCTCCACCCGCTGTCCGCAGCCGAGGAACCGCTCTCAGTCACCGTGAACGTCGGAGGGGACAAGGTAAGGGTCTGCTGGGGCTCTACCGAGACCGGTTTGGCGGTTAGAAAACAACCAGGGGGTGTAGGGAGGTCGGTGATCCGAACTGAACTCTGGACACTAACCTGTTTTCAGGCTTGCATTATGTTTAGGGCTAAATCCACTAAGTGTGAAGTAGCAAACCGATGGAAGTTTAATGGAGAAAACGGGATCAAACATCAATCAGCGCCTTTTATGTTCAATGGGCGCGATCTCAGTTTGCATGTGAGGTCAGCAGCCCATGTCTGGAGGCTGGATGTGAGCCTGAGCCGTTAGAGTTTGCAACAGAATCACTGTTGCATGACAGGTAAATCCTGAAAACCAGTGCCTTAACTAGTTCAGCCTCACAGATGTTCTTACTTTTTATTACAATGCAGCAGCAGAGCCACAAAAGCATGAAGGAGACATGGGGCAGTATGATTACACTAATGCACACACATTCACACACTCATAAAGGTTACAAAATAATGATGCTGGAGTGATTTGATTTACACCATCTAAGTTGGTTTATGTTTTTACACGTGTTGTGGTGAGAGACCAGATTTCTCCCCGTGTCCGCCTTCTGAAAGCAGGAGCCCACATCACTGTCAGCCCTGTGCTGTGTAAACAACGATGGGCCGAGCAAACAAATCACAAAGCTTTCATTCTTCCTGCTGTTGTTTCACTTTGCACCAACAAGCTTAGCAACCACCAGGTATGACTGGTTAATTATTGCCTATAGGTGATGCTGTATGATATGTGCTTCCTAGATGGTTACTTTGCATGGTACTTTGCATCTCTTTCACGCGTGCATACACACACACACACACACACACACACACACTAATTAGAAATATGAAACCTGTAGGAGTTTCCTGGAGGTCCAGAAATGGTTTACAGAAACAGTTTGTCAGCGCGTTTTAATAATATCACATTTATTTTCGGTGCTTCATGTTTTGTTAAAATCTAGATGCAGTTACAGACTAAACATTTAATATTAAATAAGTACCTCATACAACCCTACCACAAAAAGCCGAACTATACCTTTAAGTTCTATCCCAGATGATAATAAAGTACAGCTCTTCATTATATCCATTCTTATTTTGTATGATTGATCATTACATTCATGAATCTCCCACGTCTCTGCCGTGTTTCAACAGCTGATCTGGCTCCATCCAAACGGTATGTCCAGGTCCCCCCCCCCGCTGTCAGTGTGAGCGCGGCTGTCTCGTGGTGTCCTGGCTGTTCATTCACAGTGGTGTAATGATGCAACGCAATGCAATTATCTGAGCTGTGATTACCAGCGCAAGTTAGAACCACAGTGTTAAAAAAAGAGTGTGTCATTCTGTTTACAGTAGGAGAGAGAGAGACTGGTGTGAAGAAGGTGTGTGTGTGTGTGTGTGTGTGTGTGTGTGAGAGAGTAGTCAGCATGTGAAGTTGCAGAGTGTGTACGTGAGACTTTTTAAAATTTCATTAAGAATTTAGGTGATTTTAAAAAAGTGTGTGTGTGTGTTTGTGTGGCACAGAAAGGTGATTCCGGCTGAACATTAGCTCTTCTACTTTCCTGCACCTTAGCCTGTGTTGGGAATAAAGTGGTTCCTTCCTCATTTGAGGTAATAACCTTTTCCCAGTGGGAGGAGTTCAGTTCCTTTTTGGGTTGTTGTGCTCGGAGATTTGGTTGGTTGGTCTTTATCTCCAGAGCTGTTCCTGACGATGCCGCTGCCTCGGCGTGTTTTGCCCACCTTCCTGTTGCAGTGTTTCTATCTCGGTCTGTGTTTACACATAGCATTCTGCAGCCTGCTGTCCCTGCGCTAAGCTAATGAGATCTTCTGAGTCCCTCTTAATGTGCAGTAATGCACTCACCCATTGTAGAACATGTGTTTTTTTTAAATATCCTCTGAGCTGAAATGAGATTAATCAGCGCAACCATGTAATTGTCTTTTCTCCTATAGTAATGTGTATAAATCCACAGGTCGGTCTCTTCTTTTAAGGAAACACTTCACATCCTCCTTCTGTCCAGATATTTGCCTTCTATATCTTTCCTTGGGCTTCACTTCCTTTTTGGCAGATCCTGATTCTGATGATGATGCAGTGATTAATGCACCTGTATGTCCAGAAAGTATGAGGATGCAATTTCAGAGGAAAACCTCTGTGTTGCAGTTTCCCTCGAAAATAAAAAAAATGATATAAAACAGAAGTAAAATTCAGTTTTTTTGCAGACCTACAGAGGATACAGTGAGCCACAGTTGGATTTTTTGGGAGTAAAGCTGTGGAAATGTATCCCCAGTGCACACACGCTCCATTTCTCTCCCCTCGTCCATCATTCAATTAGAACGACAGGAGTAGTGTCAGATGATGTGGGGTGTGCACACAGCAGCAGCAGCAGCAGCAGCAGCAGCCTCAACAAGAGCCCCACTGACAGGCAGAAACAACTGCATCACCATCAGTGTCAATCTATCAGCTCTTTGTTTGCAGCTTTTCCCACTGCAGCATCTGAACGTGATGTCACCCGTGTCTCTGTCCAACGCAGGAAGCAGGCCTGACCAACGGCACGCCGGTGGAGACGTCGAGTCCCGCCTCCGCGTCCTCGCTGTTCAACAGGCTGCAGCTGGATGACGACCTGGAAGCGGACGGCCAGGACCTCTACGCCTCCACGGAAACACGTGACCTGTTCGTCACAGTCGACGACCCAAAGAAGCACGTCTCCACGATGGAGACCTACATCACCTACAGAGTCTCCACCAAGGTCTGCTATTGGCTGGTGTCATGGTGACACTGCTTACCTGGTTTTCTGTTGTCAAAAGTGGCTGCGTTAAAACTTGCATATAATGTTTTAGAGCATTTAACCCAGTGACTTATCATTCATACTTAATGTTGTAGTGCAAATCCTTTTCCAAAGCATGCATAGCCAACCTTTAATGCTCTTCAGACTGAGCTGGTTAATGTTCAGCAGTGTTGTTTTAAAGTAAGAATGAATGAAAAATGCAAAACTACCAATATGAAAGATCTCAGTCAAAGGTACCATGTGGAGCTTTTGCAGCACGGCGGATTGTTTTCACGAGTGGGTTTTTGTATTTCCAGAACGAGTGTAAAGATCTACGTGCGCGTGAAACACACCTCCAACTATTGTTTCATGCTGTTCCACTGACCAATGAGCGGTGGTAAAACACCAAGCAGTGTGTCAGTTTGCTAATAAAGGGCAGGGAAAAGGACTACTAAACAGGAAACACAGGTGTTAAAATGACTGGGGTTTCATTTTCTACTAAAAGTGCAGATGTTTCATCATGAAGGAAACACACATAACCGGTTTGTCTCTAGACCGAAAGTAAAGATAACTTTGTTTGCCTGCAAGGAAGATTCACGGAGCACCTTTAATAATGTGAAAATGAGTTCTCATTCACACTTAGCAGGGTGCAGGTCCTCCACAAGGCGGAGCTGTTCAGCAATTGGTAGGCGGTGCCAACCTGTACCACCTACAGGAATGAAGAGTAATAGCAGCAGCGGTTAAGCGCTAAAGACATGTTGCTAGCTTCAGGCTAGGTATATATCTCCTGGGTCGCTGGAGCAGACGAGTCTCCAGTTACACTTTTTGCCAAACTTCCCCAGACAAAAAACGCGTAGTATCCAGCGAGGAGATGTATTCAGGAACTTATGTTTACCAGGTGGATCCTCAGTCCCATCCCTCAAGTCTCTCTCTGCCAGTAAACGCAGCAGGAGCTTCCAGCTCTGCCTGACAGGCGTTAATTTGTTCAGACTTCCAGCGGGGGACTCGTGGCTTCAGAGGCCTTTCCGTCGTGTAGCAAAAGAAACAAATTTGTAGGAAGACCCTGCCAGGAGCCACCAGGGTTGGCGTCATGACGACAGTTGCTATGTGTGTCGCAGGGCTTCGGCTCAGAGGCCCTTACCAAATATCACAGCCCAGTATGAACACAAGTGTTAATTGAGACCATGTTGGGGGGGGGGTCGCCCCTTAACACTGCATTGTCAGACTCAGACAGAGTGCTTGTGTTTGCATGGGTGTGTGTGTGCTGTCAGGTATATTTCAAGGTCAAGAAGCATGTACAGTAATCCTAAATGGGCAATAAACACTAATCCTGATGAACTACATTATTCATTAATAAACTCATTTTAAGCAGTTATCCTTCATTCAGTGCTGCTGATCAGAACACCTAACAAGGCCTTGGACTATGCTAAATTTAATACTGTGTCCTCAAATGTGACGCAGCAAACGTGTGTTCGTGTGTGTGTTCTTCAGACAACGCGGATAGAGTTTGACCTGCCGGAGTACTGTGTGCGACGGCGCTACCAAGACTTTGACTGGCTGAGGATCAAGTTGGAGGAGAGCCAGCCGACCCACCTCATCCCCGTAGGTCCAGCGAGCCACGACGCAGCCGACGAACTGTCCTGCCTTTCATGTAGAAACGCTTCATTTACACACCTCCTCTGCTTCTCTTCTGTCCTCCTCCTTCGCCTGCATCTCTTTCTGCCTCCAGCCCTTGCCCGAGAAGTTCGTGATGAAGGGCGTGGTCGACCGTTTTTCGGAGGAGTTCGTGGAGACGAGGATGAAAGCTCTGGACAAGTTCCTGAAGCGAGTCGCCGACCACCCCGTCCTCTCCTTCAACCCACATCTAAACGCTTTCCTGTCTGCCAAGGTAAGACAACACAACAGTGGGAGCGCAGATTCAGACTCTCTCTCAGAGAGTTATAAACCGTGGTGACTCCTCCTGTCAGAAACACGAGGCGGACAGTTGGTGCCGCTTGCTCGCACGCGCAAAGTTAATTTTGTGCAGCGTCTCGTCATGCATTTTGTCTTTTAATGCAGTTAGAGAGCAGTCATGGCAGCAGCTCTGTCAGGAAAACAACACTGTTAAATGCAGGGCTTCTGCTCTCTTCTAGCTCGAGTTTGTGTGTGTGTGTGTGTGTGTGTGTTTTCCACGTCTGCCATCAGTCACAAATTTTGTCTCTAAGTAGCTGAGACACAAGACAAGACTTTATTGATCCCTGTGGGGAAATGAGGTTGTTGCAGCAGTAAAATAATTGGAGGAAGCAGGAAAGAAGGGAGGAAGGATGGGTTTTTTAAAACGCGCAGGTGACAGTTTCAGCACATTAGCTACAGAAGAGAGGAGCGCATCATCAGCGTGGATTAGATCATCCCAGGCGCTGTCCTCTCACCGCGTAGTGGAATCCTTGACATCGTGCATCCTGGTGTCACTGTGTGTCTGCAGGACCTGAACAAGCGTCAGGGTCTGGCCCTGCTGACAAAGGTGGGCGAGTCCGTGAAGCACGTGGCCGGAGGCTACAAGCTGCGGGCGAGGCCGCCTGAGTTCTGCGCCATGGGAGAATACCTGGACACCTTCACCCAGAAACTGGGAACCATCGACCGCATCGCCCAGAGGATCCTCAAAGAGCAGTCAGGTATCAGACCCATGATTTTCATAATGACAAGCAGCTGCATGGAAAATAGGTAAACTCTCACGTTTAAGAGCTCTTTGAATTATGACTTACAATAATGACAAATGTTATGGGCTGAAATCTGTTAATAAACAGGAAGTGGTCATTTAAAGAGTCGTCCTTTCACAGCATGACAGAGTGTTGCCTGATACTCTGAATGCCATCTGAGGTTGATGAGTCCTCTTCGCCTCTCATGGACTCTTGCTAGCTTAGAAACAAAACATCAGTCATTGTTATGGAGGACCTAGCTGGGTTCCTGGGACATAAACCAGTTTATTCCTTCAGAGGGATTATTGAAATACCAGTTATATGAGAAATATATTCCATCGAATTACAAGCGGTTGCAATCAGTACATAGATCAGCTGATTCAAAATGAGTAGTGATGAATGGCTGCATTTACAAATGACTGTGCAGGTTGCAAACGGGATCACAGAAGAGTCCAGGCTCGTTTGTCTCTTATCATTTGTTGCTGTTATCTTATTGTGGTGAAACTGTGGGATGCAACACCACTGGCTCAGGATCTGGAGCTCCTTCTTCATAGTTACTTCATCCAAATGCGTTTTTTTTAGGCACCAGGAAGCAGCATTTTGAAACAGCGTTGTTTCTGCTGCTTGCAACACAGCCTCAAGTGCTAAAGTAGAACTCCTCATACTCTGTGTCTTTCCCCCAGCAGACCTACTTAACTGGCAGCTATTTGCTTGTGCCACATGGTGCCTGTGGTTTGCTCGTGTCATGAAATGATTCAGTCGTTTGGCCGCGCGGCTAAACATTAGCTTTTGTGAATTTATCTGCGGTATTGACCCAGTCAGCGCTGCAGTGTTTGGTTTGGAGGCAAAAAAAAGCCCCACAGACCTTTGGGCCTCGAATTGCGCGTGCTTGATAAGTGCAGGCCTCACTCATGCATGACAAGTGATCCTGTAAACACTTGTCATCTGCCGTGTGAACTGTGCCTGGTTACCATCTGGATGGTCTTTGGCCCTAAATGGAGAAATGTGCAGTGTAAATGGTTTTTGTTGCCATGTTGGAGGAGATAAGATGGAAAACACTGTAGATAAGAAGGTCTGATGCTGACAGAGAGCATGAAAAAGCAAATACCGTGCGTGCTTGACCCAACAGACTCATGTGTGATGCAGCTCAGCGAGAACTCTTCCTCTCTCCCCCTCTAGAGTACCTGACAGAGCTGCGCGAGTACGGCACCGTGTACTCCAGCTGGGCGGGCTCCGAGGACGAGCTGCAGCGCCCCCTGGAGGGCGTGGCCGGCTGCGTGATGACTTGCTGCAGGGCGCTGGAGGAGCAGAGCGAGAACATGAGCCAGGACTTCCTGCCCGTGCTCAGAGAGTACATCCTGTACATAGAGTCCATGAAGGTGAGACAGAAAAAGAAAGCATCACCCCCACAGGTGTCAGGTGACTTCGGATCCACACTGTTTCCCAAATCCATGCTACATGCTAATGCTAATTACAAATATATACAAAAAACAACATATGTTATATGTTTTACTAACATGAAGATAATTGGATACAGTTTTTATCATTTGAGCTCTCTCTGGAGTTTCAGTTTTGCATTGCATTGTGGGAGACTAAGATGCACCAACAGTTTAGTGTGCACACTTTTCATGTTGCTTTTTCAGACTGAATGCACTACAAATGTGCTTCAGATCAGTGTGTAGTCAGGCTTTGGGACACAGCAACAGGACACGCTCGCCTTCTTTCAGCTGAGTCACCTTTGACCCCTGAACAGAGGAAATGCGATGTGAGATTCTGCATGCGTCATGTCCTCGCCGGGCTCCTGATTCAGCACGCGCCTCTCTGCTTGTAATCGTTTTCACACGTGGCCCCTCTCAGAAATATGACGGCGTCGCTAAATGTCTCGGTAACAGCGTGAAATAAATCAGCCTTATTGTTTATTGCAGAATGTTTTGAGGAAGCGAGACCAGAGCCAGGCGGAGTACGAGGGACGACTAGAGGCGGCCGTATTGCGCAAACAGGAGGACAGAACGCCAGTAAGTGTCCCACTTCCTGTCAGCTGAATGGGAGGATCCTCTCAGGCGTGGACGTCTTAAAACTGCTGTTTTCAGTGTTTTGAGTTTAGCGTATTTCATTTCCAAACAACGTTCTTCCCCTCTGTGTCCCCAGAATGTAATTTCACACTCAACAAGTTCTTTTTTTTCCCCAGAGTCCCTTCAAAATAAAAGTTTTCAGGGCTGGTTAATTGAGCTCTTCCTCACGAAACTCCCACACCAACCTAGACCCCACTGCTTGTAGTCCAGTAAGCTGTAGACCCGAAGGTCCCCGTAGCTGTAGTTCTGTGTGTGTGTTGCCGCAGATCCCAGCGGAGGTGGAGAAATGCCAGGACAAGGTGGAGTGTTTCAACGCCGACCTGAAGGCCGACTGGGAGCGCTGGCAGAGCAACAAGAGGCAAGACTTCAAGCAGCTTC
Source organism: Datnioides undecimradiatus (assembly GCA_008933995.1). Lineage (NCBI taxonomy): Eukaryota > Metazoa > Chordata > Actinopteri > Lobotiformes > Datnioididae > Datnioides > Datnioides undecimradiatus. The sequence goes on along the minus strand of WARS01000007.1, from coordinate 751,695 downwards.
TCACAGGCATGGCCGACAAAAACATCAGCCACTATGAAAAGGTACGCAGGCTGCTGGAGCGCACCACGTCACAGACTTAGACTGAGGACCAAGCATAGAGTTGGAATCTGTAAACATGCTGATGGTTAGAGTGTGTTGTGAGGGCTCGAGGGCTTCGTTGTGGACTTTTAATCCAGCGTGTGTAGCAAACTGAGCACCAGCGGAGCTTTAGACTGACTGAAATGCTCCCGCACAGCAACATTCTGATCTGCCCGGGCAAGTAAACAGTGATAGCCTTTGCCCAAGATCACTTACACTCCAGCGTCAGTGTCACCGGTCCCAGGGTCCAGCTGGTGACCTTGAAACACAAAGCAAAGCGATCACAACAACAAGCCTCTCACATTACGGCTGTGGTCAGCATAAATCAAATACTAGGAATCAGCTCTGGGCGACAAAAACATACATCTGGAAATATCGTACAAATGTGTACAGTAGCCACGTTGTTGAAATGAAAGATCAAGAAATGTGCATAATCAGACGTGTGCTGCTTACGTGAAGCTTCCACACATGAATACTTTGTTTCTCCTGCATGGGTGCGCCTCCGTCCGTCTCTCCGTCGCTCCCCCTTCACCTAACTGTGTTTTTCTTCATCTGTCTCCCCCCTCTGCAGTGTCAGGCGGCGTGGGAGTCGCTCATAACTCTCCTCCAGGAGAAACAGACTGAGGAGGATAAAACGAGCGAGACGAACTGAACCCCCACCTCCTCCCCCCGTCACTCCCCCCTCCTCTCTGCATAACGCACTCTGTCATGCCAAGGAAAAGGACCAACCGGGCAGCAGGTTTGAACCCACTGCTGGACCCACTCCCCCCACTCGCCCACCCCCTGTTCTCCTTTGAGACGATTGTACGGGAAGTGGTGTCTTTCTGAAATCTGGTATCAGGTGGTGCGTTCGAGGACAACTGGGAATAAGGAGAGACCTGCTGTAGGACAGACCTACTGTGTACATACATCGTTCTTATGGACTTTTTCTACTTCATATTTCAAATTAACAGTCAGTTACTGCAGGAGTTTCCTGTCTTCTCCCTCCGTGTTCCCACTCAGCCACGTTTGAAGGAGAGATAATAAGAATATTTTGCGTGAAGTATGAAGTATTCAGAGAATCCTCAATATTTCTTTTCCCCCGGATGGGTTGTAAAAGAAATGCTGAAACCGTCCACTGGAACAAGACCCTTGAAGGCGTCGTATTGGCTGTGTTTCAGCCCATCAATTCTGGATATTTGCCAAGTCTCATTTTCCAAAAAGCTCTGGAACTGTAGTTTTTCTATTTTCCCTGCAGCCATTTGTCATTATGAAAACCCGCCTCAGGGCCTAATGACACGGCCTTGAGCTCAAACTGAAGGCGGACAAAATCAGGAGGTGTGATGAGAGACCTCAGCGAAAGCCTGGTTTAGTTCTTCGAAAGGGGAGCTCTAAGATGTGCTTTCATCATTCAGTGGACGTGAAGCAAAGCCGCATTTGGCAATGACGACACGCGCGCGGGTGTCTTAGTCGAACGCTGAGCTTCATCGGGGAAGTGAACTCCTCAAAGCCCAGCACAGGTCCACGCAGCAGAGTTGTGCTTGTGTTGCGAGTGCAGCGCAGCAGCACCGCCTGGTGGTCGAAATGCCAGTTGTCATCCTTTACAAACTAATGATGTTTATTTGTTTTTGTTTATTTTTAACCATGCTCATTTTCTACCTGTTCAAGGTATTTTGCGTTTGTGCTTCAAGTGAAGGCTTTAACTCAGTCGGAGAAGCTACAGGGCAGATTTTCTCAATGAGAAGCATGCAGGGGGAAGAGCTGAAGGCAGAGACTCAGTTGGTGCTGTTATTAATTCTCTTTAAACAGATGAAAACAATCACCTTCACAGAGTCGGGGGTCATTTTCCCGCAGTAAGCTGCCTCATTTAAACGTTTCTGAGCTGCGTCTGTCGTCCTGAGATGACCTAAAATAACCAGAGCAGGTTGATTCCTCTGGCCTGCAGAGGAACAAAGAGCTCTGGGGCCTCTGGGAAATGTCTGCAGTGTAAACACCTGAGGAGCTGGGTAAACCAGCGCATTAAGGAGTTTTGTGAAAGCGCTTCAGGTCAGAGCCAAACTTCTTTCTGGATGATACAGCCTTTACAGTAAAGGCTCCAAGTTGAATAAACAAGTTAATCTGAGGCTAAATGAATCAGTAATGTGGAACCAGGTCTGTTAAACTATGATGACGTGACCTCATCCCTGCTCAGCTGTGACTCACGGGAAACCGTCTGACCAACAACGTGTTTTGCGTCCCGCTTGTTTCCTTTTTCTTTCTCTTTTTTATTGTGGCACAAGGCCAACGTGGACTCGCTGCCTGGATTCTAACCACAGAGGAGAGATGCGGCTTGCTCAGAGTTTGTTCCCTGAAATATTTAAACTGACTCGATTTTCATTTTCTCTGATTTTTGTTTATCTTGTTTGGTTTTTTTTTTTACTTCGTCGCCGTCCTAAGCTGTGCAGCTCTCTCATTACACTCAGCATAAAGTAGCAAAAAGTCGAGCAGTGATGAGCAGAGCGGGACGTATTCATCACAAACCACAGTGACAAAGACACTGATTTTAACATTTGTGGCACAGACTGAGGTGGTGTCGCAGGATTTTCAGAAACAAGGTGCTGACTGTACTATGCCCTGCTTCACGAGGCTTTGTTCAAAACTCCTTTGTTTTAGTTAGTCCTTTTAGAGTCCCGTAGTCAGATTGTCTTTGTGCGGCCCTCTCGGCCGGTGTCACATCACGGAGCCAAATGCAAGGGCTGTGAGCAGCGGCATCAGGAAGTGACTGTGGTTGCACGACAACCGGTTTCGGTACTCAGTTCTCTTTTTATCCATCCTTCATGTTTCCCCCTCGAGCTTTAAAAGCAAGAAGCAGCTATGGTTTCCTCTTTCTATCAGACGTCAGCGCGGTGGCACATGAAGGAGTGAAGCTCTCAGAGTGGGTTCACAGTGGTGCAGTGTGGCAGCAGTTACAGCAGACAGTGCTACAGATGCACTGATGCTAAAAATGACTGTTCGTATTTGAACAATTCAGAGATCCCACATAATTATCCCCAAACTACAGAAACGTTGTAAAAGATGTAAAATTAGCCGGCTGCAGCTAACTGGCTAGTTTTTTTATTCCAGTTGTCACAATTAATGGGCCACATTTAAATCTATTTTTAAAAAGCGAGTTCATCCAAACCTCATAGACTGAGTCACTGTCACAGCAGAAGATTAGGAAACACAATACATCGCTGCACTCTGGAAAGTCTTCAACCACTAGTAGTACTGTATAGCAGTGTATTGATTAGCGAGTCTTCAGTTTGTTCATTTGTTTGCTTTCAAGAACAGCTTTCAAAAAGACCGTAAAGTTTTACATTTCAAATCAGTACACTATTTCATACTATTAATATTTCATATTGATGTATATTTAATACTAGTGTACTGCGCACTGCACAAGAACTGAGGTATCGGGGCAATCGGACTTAATTTCCCCATTTTCTTGCACAAATTAAACATTTCTATCTGCCGACTGTAGCCCAAGTGTTTGTTGGTACATGAATAAGAACTAAGCAATAGGAAACATAGCCAACATGAGAGAAGTTTAAATGGATCAGATCAATACTTAGACAATAGAACATTTAAAAAAAGAGGCATCTGTGCATCTGCAGACTTTCCTGCTGTACAGGAAGTGATCGTACGGACCTGTGGAAGTGACCGCAGCATGCACACATTTCTTTTAGCTCTAATGGCAATATGCTGTATATTCAATATAGCCCGAAGTACAGCTGAATTATATGGCACAGCTGAATCTATTTTTTTATAAAGGAAGCACCAGATCATTGTCGGCTTTCCAATGTGTGCCACACATTTTAAATGGACTTAACTACTACTGTAAATCTAGCGTAACCAAAATGCGAGGATGCATTTTATTTTTGATGCTCATTGGATCCCCAACAATAGTTTGATTCATATGCTACTTCTTAATCCTAGTCATTGTAAAATCCCCATCTTATGCTGTGTGCCTGCTGATTTGTTTTTGCACTATATACACAGCCCCACCCTCTGTCAGAAAATATGAAACAAAAAACTAAATTTGCTTTCTTGCAGTTGCCAAAAATAAAACTTGTCTGCTGTCGAGTTTGTTAAGACATATTTGATGTCTCGGTTTGGAAACTTGATTCTGTAATGTAAAGACAGGCGTCGTCTGCAGACAGGCTGAGGAGGGCTGACCTTGTAAAAGCCGGGAGATTTTTTTCTTTAACGTACAAATGAGATGTTTCAAAGCCAAATGTCCCCGTCTTTTCCTCCTGTCACCTCGATGTGGATTCACACACGAAGAGAACATCTGACTTTCAATGCAGGATAAACCCGATCAATCAAACCTGTACAAAAGGTTAAAAATCAGAAGATTTATGACCACGTGAATCTAGCTTCAGTCTTTTTTAAAATCTGTTCCTCCCCAGTGTGTACTGTTTACGTTCAGAGTTTTTATTGTACATTTGGATGTTAATAACATCTTGTTGTAATTATAAATAAGCTTGTATATTGATGTTGTTTTGATGCAATTTATCTTTACCTCAAATGGATTTTTTTGGATATATTGGACCAAAAATAAAAAGAATGACTGCATTTGATACTTGTCTGCTTGGACTGATTTGGTTTTTTTTCCTCGGCATCATTTTGTTTTCACCAGTCACGGCGTCGAGTAACAGTGATGTCATGAATATGGAACAAAACCATGAATTAAGAAAAGAGTCTTACAATGCAAAATGAGAAATTCGAACATATATATACCTTAAACGATTCACACACACATGTTCCCTTCTACGTTCTATAATTAGTGAATTTCAGAAAACAGTACAATTAGAGAAAATTAAAAACCCTTTAAAACATACCCAAGTGTTGTTATATACATATATTCTAAAAAAAAAAACTACAAAAATACATAAATTGTATTTTGAGTGTTGTGACTTAAAACTATATTTACAATGTGTAAAGCGCAAACAAAGAAAAGTGCAGTAATATATGAATGAATGGAATAAAATAATGTCACTAACAGGCTTCTTTGTCTTCCCTTCAGATTCACCATGCAGCAGAATGACAGATTACATGATACACAAAATTGCCAAGCTTCTTTCTATTATAATAGATGATCACTGGTGCAGCAGTAAGGTGGGCAACCAAACAAAAGTACTCATGTTAATATAATATTCCATAATGCAAATCTCAAGCATTATGGAAATGAGTTGGTGCGGTTTAAATGCAAAATTGCCTAGGCAAATAAACATATATAAAAAAGTAACAGCTAAAAGGCAAGTGAGCAGAATGAATATGATGAAATACATGAGACAGAAAACATTTTAAAACATTTTAAAACGTTATGACTAATTAAGGACTGAAAGAGACTAAAAATCCTGACCTGCAGGTTCAGAGGAAGCATCTTTGGTAAGACAACCTCAGTATGGTGTATCATTTTTGGCCACAGGGTGCAGGCCAACACAGATATCAGCAGACGCACTGGAAACATCGACTGATATATCGACTGATTCTTGAATCAGTCCAGTCTTAATACATCAAATATGGTTGTAAACTGAATGTGATCTAGTTCGAGCCAGTTCACAACAGGAAACTGGATTTGATGTGTACAGTCATTCTGGGCTCATTCTCCTCCTTTAGGTGGTGCTCACAAATGACACATTCAGTGACACATCTACATTCTGTGGAAACGAGTGCGGGTGAGTTGCTGCGGATAATATTTCAGCTGTTTTGAAATATCTCCTTGTACGCACAAGACCGCATGACCCTCAACAAATACATCAGTTAATCTGCTTTTTTTTAATATAAAATGCTCCAGTCATCTTAAATGCCGCTGTCTCTTCCTCCTGTAACAGCCAAAAACCGCAGGAAGTCCCGCTCTGTAGTGTTAACATTAAAGGAAGTGAGATTAAAGGCATCGTTTTGCCCACTTGAGGTCTCCCGTCACCTCTGACCGACATTCAGTCAGTGCTGCTGCTGATGTCCTCAGTCCCCCTGAATCCTCTCGTACTGATGCCGAGGTGACCTGCACCCCACGATGCTGGAGACAGGAGAGGGCATGTGTTGTTAACTTGGTTTTTCATGTAGTGTCACATATCATATCAACTCTGGGCATAGAGCGAGTGGAGTCAGCTGGTCTTGTCCTACATACATTTAATTGATCTATGGACACATTTCTGCTAAGCTACGCTAATTGACACCTGGCTCCAACTTCACACTTCACAGAAAACAGTATCAACCTTGTTATTTCGCTTCTTAAACAAAGAAACAATCATAAATTCTAAAAGTTCTAAAAAGAAGTGGCAAAGCCAGTCCATTGGTTCTTCAGCATTAAACTGTTTTCACCCTACCTGACGGGTATCATCCCCAGTACTGTAAAGATGCTGGCGAGCGTGAAGACGAAGCCAGGGAACCAGTCCAGGGTTCTCTGATAGATCTTGGTAAATGCGGGGATGTACGCCAGCCCGGCAAACTTCAGAGACAGCTGCAGGGAGGTGAGAGTGATGCCTGATGGGAAAGAGGTAGATAGTCCAGAGGGGAGAGATGTTAATAAGAGTCATTCATACATATAGTTGATACAGATAGTTAGGAATATTCCGGAAATACACTTATCTGCTTTCTCGCAGACAGAGAGATAAGAACTCTTATCTAGCAATATCTGTGAGGTTAATATGAAGCCGCCACCAGCAGCGTGCTAGCTTAGCATAAAGCAACAGAAGAAAAGCTAGCCTGGCTCTGTGTGCAGGTAACACCTACCAGCACCTGTACAGTTCAGTTGACATGTCATATCTCTATTTGTTTCATCTGCACAACTTCCAAAGTGTAAAAACCACCAAAGGTTATAAGACAGAATGTTTGTCCTTCACGTCTATTCATAGATATTTTTTCATTTCCTTGTGTGCTTTGTGTGCTTTGTGTGCGTGTGTGCGTGCACGCAGGAAAGCAGTGGTGGCTGCTCTTGTGTGAGTTTACACTGCACTGACTTCTCAGAGGCATGTCAAAGCAAACACATGAGATAAAACCCTGACAAATGAATAACCTTGCTTCTCTAATCAGCAGTAAACTGTGTGTGTGCGTTTGACAGAGAGAGAGAGAGAGTAAGCAAGGCACTCTAAGCAATGGCATGCTGTTTATGATGCGCCCTCTTCGTGGTAGAAACCAGCCCGACGACAGGTTTCCAGTACGAACCACTCCCCCAAAGTGTGCATACCTGTGTACATGTCATGCAGTGACACAGTGAACACACACACACACACACACACACAAATGATCAAAAAAGATGTGAAAATCTAAGAATATCTGCCTCATAAGTGCCCCTCCTTCCTCCACCGTGCAGTCTGCACAATCACGTTTCATTTGGTCAAACTAACCCCACCCATTAAAATACTTATGGACAGTGTTTCTGTGAAAAAAATCTTTTTTTGACATGTTGTGAGATCGTTTTCCCCCGATGCAGACGTACAGCAGGCTAACATAAGGTTGCAGATTCATACAAGAATAAAATCTAAAAGCATTTTAGAGGTCTGCAAGTCATTGTTTCTATTCACCCAGAGTGATGTCTGCTTCAACTGTAGTAACTTCACCATCTGATTTATGACAACACAACGTCCCCTAAATCAGTTCCAGATCAGTTTTTTTTCAGTTTGACCTGTTCCTGACCTTTAAACAGCAAAGTCAACTTACAGGAAATGTCATGTCGTCATCTCTGTTCCACAGCTTCCCCCTCCCATTATCATAGTCCTATCTGAACTCTCACTGGGTCACTGTTACGGCGACAGTTCAGCAGCGTATGAAATGACGCGGCCATCAGGTGTCACTGATTTGATTTACATTGTTATTGGTTATTTGTTTCATAGCTGTCTGCCTCCGCCTTGACACGATGAATTAAATGAAAATGACATTTAAATCGTACAATAACTAAGGTAAAATTAACATTTTGTCTTAAGGTGAACGTACTTTTAATGACCTAAAACTGTCACCAGCCATACCTGCACTTGTCAATGTGTGCTTCATATTCCTTTCTTCTATGGTCAGTTTAATGGTTCGAAACCATTGGTAGAACGTGTTTGTACTTGTTTTCACCATTCAGTCATCTGTGCTATTATTACTCATCCGTAGTGCTTTTACACACCTACACACGCGCACACACACACACACGGGTTACATACTCACCACATGAGGATGCTGGGACCTGCTGTGAGAGCAGAGATCTTATAGTGGGCATCGGGATGAGAGCAAACAGGTTGAGGGAGCGAGCTGCGGGGAAACAAACATGGGTTCAGTTATTTCCTTTCATTTCCCACCACGGCGTCCTTTCTTAACACCCCTTCACCCATAATCCTCTCTGTCAGGTCCCCAATGGAATATCGTCTCACTCGCTTCATCCAAACAGTGTTTTGTGTCGAAGTAAAACGCGGACTAGGCACAGGTGGACCCGGCTAGCTCGGGTCAACTACTGACATGTTGTGTTTGTTTATTCTGAAAGGAGATGTATTCCGCTGTAAGCTCAGTTTGAGGAACAGTAAGATCCCACTCGCTCTCACTTCCTCAGCTTGGTTTCCCCCTTTTTAGAATCTGCACTGCACGGACCCGTTACAAGGCATCATGCAAGCAGTAAGAACCTGCACAGCTTGGTATTTATGACAGTTCCTCATTGCTGCGTTTGCTGAGTCAGACCTTGAAAGGCAGCACAGCCCTAGTTTGTGTCTCTGTGTTTGCTCTGTTAGCCTCTTAGATGAACACAAGAATAAAAAGAGATGAGAGTTGGCTGCTTCTGTGGGAACTAAACCTGAGCTGTCGTAAACAACCTGTTAAACCCACCAGGTCACTGACTGGACGACTGACTGATCGCCTGTAAGGACCTGTCTACAGGTCAGTGTTTAACACCATAGATCCCTCCAGGCTTGACGCAAAGCTCAGGGACGTCAAGGATCAAACACCACATAGATCATGGTGATCTCTGACCTGCTGACAGGCAGAACCCAGGTGCTGAGAGTGAGCAAACACGCCTTTTCCTCGGTGCCGGAGCACCCCAGGGTTGCGTTTTGAGCCCCCTTTTGGATTCACTATTCACACATCACTGTGTGGCCACACCCTCCAACACCATCAAGTTTGCTGCCGCCACATCGTGGTGGGACTGATCGCACACTGACAGCAGCCTACTCATGAACGTCAGCAGGACTGAGGAGCTGGTGGTGAACTTTGGGAAGAAGCCGGGAAGGAGCTACACCTCCCCAGATACCACAGTGTTCACATCATCAGTGGCCTGACCTGGATGCTGCAAACATACATAGACACTTGAAGACTCTGAAGAATTCCTAAAACTGCACCTCCCCGAGCGTCCTAATGAGAGACATCACCACTCGGCTGCAGGAAACAGTGCTGAACAGACTAATAAGGCCCTGCACAGAGTGGTGCATTCAACTGATCATGCAAGGGGTGGATCCTAAACAATATTACATTCCACTGGGATGAACTGATAAATGAATAACTGCTATTTGTTTGCAACATTAACTGATGTTGATCTTAGGATGAGTACCTTAGCGTGGTCACATTGGTGCACAATCCACATTTAAGAGCTTTAGCTTGTTCCAGCTCAGAAGTGTGTTCTATCAACCAGGACGCTCTGCAGATCTTTCTAAAATAACCTTGTATCAGTCGGGCTCGTACTGTGCCTCAGTCCCCAGATGCTCAGTCTTACCCAGGTAGAACATGTAGGTCGTCGTGACGAAGGACATGAAGTAAATTCCCGAGGCGAACGACAGCATGCCGATCAGGATGAGCATCACGTCGCTGACGCAGCGGCGGAACACCATGACCCCGAGGAAACTGGTGAGGAAAATCATGCAGCCTGCTGCGTTCCCATAACCCACCTGGAGGGGAGGTGTATTAAACGTGAGAAACAAATGCAGATGTGCTATTTTATACATAATTACATACATTATACATATGAATCTACCTAAGACACAGTGAGATCAATCAATCTATCTTAGGTGCATCAAAATCCTAAATGCAAAACGAGAGAGCACAGCGTCACCTGAGTGGCACTCCAGTTGAGAGGCTCTTTCATCACAAAGACGCCCAGTATCTCCACGGCCCCGCCCACTGCCGAGCCGTACAGAATGGCAGCTGTGAACAGCAGCACCACGTTCGCCATGTTTATCGGAGCAGGAGCCTGAGCAGGAGCATCGCAGGAGGCGTCAGAGAGGATGTGGCACTCATCCTCCGGCTCTCGGTCGGGCACTTGCTTCACCTGGAGTTTAGATGGAGTCACACACATTTAACGTCTGCTTGACCCGTGCGCTGCTTTAACTAAGTGTTGCAGTGAACTCTGACTGACATCCAGCCAAGTTTTCCTGGCAGAGTTTCAACACAAACAGTTAAACCATGGCCTAACTTTTGGTATCTTGACGCAGTTACGCAGGTGTTTGCTGCTCTAAATCAATAAATATGGCAGCGTTGTCTCTTTCATAAGGAAACTGGACCTGTCATTCATCATCACTCCGAGATATGTCAAACGGTGCGGCGACGTTGGGTGACAGCAGGGAATCAGACTGTGGCTGCGTACCAGCTGTCAGAATGCAATGCTTAAACACATAAGGGAAGTGCAGTGTGCAGCCGAACTTGACTTTAAAACGACCTTCTGTGTGCAACAAGAAGCCAGAATATGACGATACAGTTCATTTTCACTCTCGCATGTCTCCTGCATCATTATTAGGCTTTAATTTATCATGTTTTTGGAAATATGCAGTAATTAATAACTATCTTTTCAACACAGGCTTTTAATTGTAATGTGAAAGACTGTAGTTTATTCAGATAATTAGATTAGATGATCAAATCTAAGACAATAAATCTGTCGTATATGTGGCCCATAAATCTATATGTTTAATATATGTTACACACACACACACACACACACACACACACACACACACTGACCCGCAGCAGGACTGCAGAGTGGATGAGGCTGAGCAGGTGCAGCAGTGTGCTCACAATGAGCAGGATGGTCCCGTGTTCCAGAGTGGAGTTGTACAGCAGGAACAGATGACCCGACACCAGGCTGCCCACCAGCCCCGCAGCCCCGTACAGCAGCTCCACCCTCATCATCACCTGCATGGGACGTGGACACACGGCACTTCTTTTGAAAAGCTGACCTCGGGTCATTTGGAGGTTGTTGGAATGCATTCAGCAGGAACAAAATACTTACTATCTCGGTATTTTTATGATTCCTGGTTTGGCTTAAGTCAACATTTTATATGTGTTTGTGAAGGTGCATGAATGACGTGCCGGTGCTGGGTGTTTCAAGGTCTCTGAAACTCTTTTAGATAACAGAAGGCGTAAAAACAGCCTGATTCGCTATTTGAGAAGAAGCTGCAATGCTCCAGTCTCTAATCTGGAGTGGTTAAAATAAACAAATCAAATATCATCAAATATTATTGGCAAAATGCCACAAAAACAATATCGCAGTGATATAGTACGAATTATGGCTGTTGTTCTCACAATGTGCATATAATAATTAAGTCAGTCAAGGTAAATAACAGTGACAACAGTAAGTTCAGAAAATCGCATGGCTTTACAGTAAGGCAGCCTCTTAAACCAGGAAAAGACAACTTATATGATACAATGAACGATGAAAAATGATATCTGTTCTCATCATGATATTAATATAATCTTCATCTCAATGTGCGGTCATCCAGGTACTGATATACAGTGCCAAACAGTATCTGTGTACCAATAACCAACTGGATTTGTGGTTGTATTGTTTCATTTACTGTAGAAAATACTGTACTTGGTGTCCAGCAGTGATCACATCAGAGTTTTCTTCTCATAGCATTGATGATGTGCCTCATAATAAACACGCTACGCGGTTAATGGTGCTGAACATGAAAGACTAGAACGTAATGCAACTCCACCGGAAACACTGACCTTGGACCGGTCGGTCGGCGTGGAGCTGAGCGACGCCAGCGTCATCACGCCGGGCCAGTAGGCGCAGAAGCCGCCGGACAGCCCGAAGAGAACCGCCGCGCCGTACATCACCTCCAGCGGGAGACGGAAGATGACCACCAGGAGCAGGGCGAGCCTGGATAGCAGGTACCCGCACAGAGGCACCACGATGGGGGCTCTCCTCCATCCGCGGTCCCCTAACTTGGCCAGAAGCACCGCGGGTAGGATCGGAGTCAGCTGGACGATGAGGTTGTAGATCATGTAGAAGTCCGACATGGCTTTCTGCTGGCTGTCCTCCCTGGACAGGTGGGTGTCGGGGTAGGTGGCGTTGGCGCACCGGCCCTTGACCACCATCTGCAGCGCGGTGTCGAAGAGAGAGCCGCCCAGCTGTTGCAGCACGAGAATGGGCTCAATCTGCCGGAGCACCGCGGGGACAGCTGGACACCGGCTCGGCAAAACCATGACTCGGCTTCCAGTGACAGTCTCCACTAAGACTCGCTGATCTAAAACTAAAGTCAAGCGCAGACCCAAGTGCAGAGGTCAGCTTACTCCGATTTCTTTACAGGCGCGTTTGTTCCTGGGAGTCGCCTCTGTGTTTGAGCGTGCGTGCGTTTGAAAATAAAGCGGAGAGGGAGGAAACGCTCACGCCTACCGCCGCCGAGCCGTCTGTCTGTCTGTGCGCGCGCCAGTATGAGAGATTTGGGAAACCACCCTGTCCGCCACATCAACCACAGAAGCGTCTGCATCTTTCCCAGAGAACAGTTTGTGAGACGCTGAGCAGAAGAATGAGTTAAAAGAGAAAGCATAATACCTGATCAGAACACTGTAAACACCCGGTGTCTGTGGTGTGGGGTCGTTTCAGAGAAACGACACCTGTGTATGATTGTTAGGTGATTTTATGATGGTTGGTGGTGGTGATGGTGGTTCAGTGTGTGAAACGCTGAAAAAAATAGTTTCCTCAAACAATGGTGCAAAAATCCAAATTCAGCTTATAATGACTTAACACATGGGGAGCACCACACCGGAGAAGCAAGAACCAGCCACACTGTTTCTTTTAATCATCCAAAGTTCATCAAATGATACCAGTGCGTCTAAAGGTGTAAACCAAGAGTGTTTATTCAACAACTGTTTGGGTTTTAAGCAGAGAAGGGTCGAGGTTCTGGAGGCACGCCAACAGGTGAAAGCAGACTGAAAGATCAGTTGAGTGGGCAGCAGTCACGGGTGAAACAGACAAAGACTGAGGCTGGAAACACAAACAAGCCAGGTCTTTGACTGGAGCCCGGCAGGCTGGAGCCGCTGGGTATCTGTAGAGAGACTGATGATTGAACAAGATGCAGCTGGTGATGCCCTGCTCTGACCGACACACCTGTGCTCACTTAAACAATCACACTCTCACACTTACACACACACGCGCACGCATGATAAAGTTGCAGAAGGTTAGGTAAGGTTAGGGGCTTGGAGCTGGAGATAAAGGGCACGGCACACTGACCCTGACCCGTCTACAAACATCTACTGATGTTTGTTGGAGACTCTTGGAGAGGAACTTGGCGTCAGACTGGCTGCTTATAAATGGTCCATTCACAAGCACATGCATTGCAATGACCAATAGAAAAACTGACATCAGATCTGTTCTTCTTATACAGTCTGTTTATAGTATTGGTGTGTAAGTTGTTGCTATCACCTCAGGAAAAGCTTCAAATACACGTTGCTGCTGAGAAGCTACGAATGCAGTGAGGAGGCTTCACACAGTTATCTTTGCTGTGGCAGCACAGAGGATCTGTCCAATCAGCACAGAGGATCTGTCCAATCAGCACAGAGGATCTGTCCAATCAGCACAGAGGATCTGTCCAATCAGCACAGACCTTTTGGATATAAAATGTCATCACTTCAGAATTTTATCCTAGTCAGCATGAAACGTCATAGTTAGTGTGTGAACTTTTGAGGAATGGCGAAACACGTGTTTTGTGAGGTCACAGTAACCGTGACCTTCGACCACCAAAAGTCTGATCCTTTCACCTTTAAAGTCCAAAGAGATGTTTGCACCAAATACGATGAGGTTCCCTCCAGGCTATTTTCAGATCGTGTGTTCACCAAGTCAGAAAGTGTTTGTGAAGTCACAGCCAATTGACGACCTGTGTATAAAATGAGTTTAAACATATGTTTACGCCAAATGTAATGAAATTCCCTCATATAAATGAACGTAAGGCCTCATGACCTTTGGCGCTTCACCACCAGAGTCTGATCAGTTCACCCTTTAATTCAAGTGGATGTTTGCGGCAGATTTGAGCAATTTGCGGCACGTCGTGTTAGTCAACACAAACATGAATGAACCACTCAGAACTCCCGCGGGTACAGGTTTTGTTTTTAATGAGAAAATATTCATAATATGTATAGCAGGTATATAACTGGGAGCCTTACATGGGTGCTATAAAATAACAAAGCAGAGTATGAGCGTTACAAGTGGTTAACATAGGAACAGAGGTTACACTGTAGAATAAAGAGTCCCGCGCTGAAGCTCGGGCGCTTCTGCAGCCGAGAAAACAAGCTACCAGCATTTAAAAATGATAAATAAATCATCTCTGCACCATGAATTCAAACAACAAAAGCATAAGAATCATAATAATAATAATAATAATAATAATAAATCACACAATTGTATCTCCTCTGCATCTGCGTGATGCCTGTTACCATTTCAGAAGCGTTATAGTGTATTCAATGAGAACTCTATGATTTGATGGCGTGTGTGTGTGCATGATAACACAGTCTTACCTACAGTACAGTACTGGAGTAGTAGTGCGTTGATTTTGTTGCTTGAAACGCAAATCTAGTTTTGAATAAAGCTGAATATGAACACAGCAGACGCTCAGCTGGCATCCGGAGTAGGCCACAGTTAAACTATAGTCCTTAACAGAGGGTCTGCAGGTGTCATCCATCACGACGAAAACAGAAAATCAGTTTTAAGCTCACGTGTCCTCTGAAATCCAACGTCTCTCACCAGCGAAGTGGGTTTTTAATACAGTCGACGGCAAAAGTCACGTTCATGCGTCGTCACATCGCTGCATTTGTAAGAACCAAGCAGCTTGTTCTAAAAAACGTCCCAAAAGGCGGAACACCTGCCCTTTAAATACTTTTCTCGTTTCATATATTATTACAGGTGTGTTAAAAAGGGAACAGGGTGGATTCTGTGGAACCACTGTGGGGTTTTAGTTTCATCACAGAGGCACGAGTCGTTGGTTTTCACTTCTGGCTGGTGGAGTGAGTGGCACTGCACTTCCCTCACGCGGCCCGTTGGAAGAAACGATTAGATAAAGACGGATAATCTGCTAACACTGCACTCAGGATGGGACTGCGTCGGTAAATGTAACAGGGAGATACTGTTTTCAAGGGTTAGTACGTGTCAGTTCTGTATCATTTGTGCAAGTTTACCTCAGTGTACGTTTACAGTTCAGGCATTTAGCTGAGGATTTTAGCCAGTGAAGGTCAGCGCCTCGCTGAAGGACACTTGAACAGGCCGTGCTAGCGGACGTGGTGACCTGTGGTTTGCAGAGAACGTCTCTCACATCCATCCTCCTGAAAAACAAATCTCAAAGGCTTCATGAACAAGCTAACGAAGCCTGAAAAGAAGAATCACTCTGCTACTCTTCAGTTAAAGTGGTTCAAAGGTACTGTTTCTGCAGCCAGCGCCCACACACCCCTACTATAAACTCTTATTCAAAGACAGTCCTGTAGGCTCCCGGGGATTGCTCTAATTGTGTTTTAATGTGTTTTAATGTGTTAACTGCTCAACGTTGTCTTTCACACAGGATCACCACTCACAGAGGCCTTCGTCACGGGTCATTCTTCATTCATTTAACAATTCAGAAAATCACATCGTCCCGCAAAGTCAAAGCTCACAATATATTTAGTAAAAAACAAAGCAAGTCAAGACGACCCCCAGCCTCGCAAAGAGCCTTCCTGCTGATAGTCTGTTGCCTCCTTAACCCTGCCTGTTGTGTGCTTGTTTCAGGTCAGGAACGGAGTGAAATGCCATGCACACAATCTTGTACTTCTTAAATAGACTTAAAGAGCGTAGGCTGACTACATAACAACATTCTGATTTGGTATAACAAGTTATTTTTATAAAAAGCTTTTTTTTCAATATTTCATCATCAAACTTTATCCTCAGCTAGCAAGGTAGAGCAGATACACGGCAGCTGCACCCGCTGGGATCTCAGCACACATGTTCATATATCAAATACACAGTCCTACCTCAGTATAATACACGAAACGACTGCTTACATC
Organism: Datnioides undecimradiatus; assembly: GCA_008933995.1. Taxonomy (NCBI): domain Eukaryota; kingdom Metazoa; phylum Chordata; class Actinopteri; order Lobotiformes; family Datnioididae; genus Datnioides; species Datnioides undecimradiatus. The sequence goes on along the minus strand of WARS01000007.1, from coordinate 735,417 downwards.
AGAAAGCACAGGTCGACAAAGCGAGCAAAGGTAAAATAAGCGACTTTTAAAATCGAAAAAGCTCCGGCCTAGCCCTTTAATTCACACACGCACTGACTGAAGTGATGCAAACATGACCCCCAGATGGCTTCCCTCTTCACTGTGTCCTTGTTGGTTATCACAGACGTGAAATCGCTGGAAAATAGTGTTTTACGGACAGGCTTTCTATCTAATGTGGTTGGGTATTTTCTCTCGCTAGCATTCAACCGTTCAGGGACGCTTCGCCACCTCACCTCCACCCGTCAAGGCGATTTAGAGGACTGCGAGAGCTCCCGCCAACGTGTCGCATGTGTGTTACATCTGTGCTGTGGTGCGCTGCGGCACTGCAGGATGCTGAGCGCGATGCTTCGTCACCCGTTTGGTTCACCAGCTTCATGCAGCATCTTCGACTCCAGGTGAAAAATCTGGAATTGCAGAAGTGACGTCACGGCGTTCGGGTTGGGCTTTTCCTCCTTTTCTTCCACAGCCTTCGGTTTTTCTTGTCAGTCAGCCTGCACACACCTGCTGCTCTGGTGCAGGCTGGTCTTCCTTTACACACATTTTCAAGACGACTGGGGTTCTCCTAAAGCACCCACTGCCAAAACCATCACCAATAAGTCTCAGGCCACCCGTCAAAATAAAATCTTTTTCTGCCCATATTTCACTAGAAAAATGAAATATCCTATGAATATTGGAGTCATTCAGCGTCTACCAGCTAGTAAAAACCTTCTACCCCGCTCTCTAACCCCCGTAACAAAACTTGTCAAAGTGTCTCTTGCGTCACCAAACTTCTCTTCTCCAAACTCACCTCAGCACTTCAAAATGTCTCTCACATGCTCAGTCACTCAACATGCTGCTGCTCCTTCCTTCCTCAGGTCCACACAACTCGATGCATCTCTTCTGTGAGTCCCGTTGGTCAATACAGTGGGTCATGTGATCATCAGAATACTATTAGTGAAATAAATACTGTTCTCTCTCTGTCATCCTTCGCTCCTGTTTGCATTCCTCCTTCAGTCTCTCTCCTCCCTCCCACTCAGTCCCTCAACTGTCTCTAAAAGGAGATGTTTACTCCTCCTCCTCCTCCTCCTCTTCCTCCTCCTCTTCCTCTCCCTCCTCGTTTGCGTAGATACCGGCTTCCCACTTCCGCGCCATGTCGCTTTTCCTCCTTGTAACACGAGTGGCCTCCAGGACCTGTCAATCAGAAAACAGCCCATTGGACGCACAGTCAGTATAGGTGTAAGGATAAAACAGCTGTTTACCGATAAGACCCATGCTTCTACCCTGCTCAGGGGATGTCAACGACCACAAAGAGAAAACACACGGTGACTTCAACGAGGCATGCAGTGACTGTCAAAAACTGAGGGGGCGCTTGGTTAAACCGTCCTGCAGTAAAGCTTTCACAAAAGAATGAAGCGCACCTCAGTATTTGACAACAACAAAGTCACTTTAACCCAGCTCACTGCAAGTTTCATGCTTCAACTCTAGATTTCATGTTCTCCAATCACTGTCACACTCACGCCACTTGTGCCAAGGTGCGCGCACACGTGTACAAACACAGAAGCACATCTTCACACATGGGAAGGATGTGGGCGGGATGAAGGGAATGCAGACTGATGATGATTTGATAATGGTGATGTGTTGCTCCACGCTGAGCCCTGAGTCGAGCTTTAAGCTGCTGAACTCTTTGAACTAGACCGGCGGTCGATGTTGATCGCAACAAAGACATCTGGCACACGCAGCTTAAGCACAACTGTGAAATGCTTTTGAAAACACGTTGTTTAACAGTGGGATACTTCAGTGAATGTAGCAAGCTGTGCAGAAGAAAACACAGCACATTTATGAAATACAGATTACATTTTGTTCATACTGATATACCAATATACTGTTTGCTTTAATGAGAATGAGCTTTTACGTATCATCCAGTACTTTAAAATAGTGCGCATCTTATTTGTTTCTAACTGCCGCCGCACAGCGTATGTGTATGGTGTATAACATCAGTGATGGGGAGGGAGGTGGAGGGGGGGGGGGGTTGAGGTCACATCAAATGCATCAACAAGCACGTGCAGCACTGACACCACAGAGCAGAACAGTAAGGGAGTGAGACCATAAGCAGACCTGGGACCAGATGTCTTCTGAGGCTTTCCAACAAAAATAATACATCGCTGTCTGTACTGACTGGGCCGGTTACGTTATTGCTGACTCACCCACAGTGTTGCGTACCGTCAGTGGAGAATATGGAAGTGACTGCCAGTGGAAATCTCCACTGAAGCAACCCTCATGAAAACAACAGACAGATGAATAGTGATAAAGATAAATAAGGAGGATTTTCCACGTAAAGGATGTGTGAATCTACACACAGCAAGTCCTCCTGCAGCCTTTACTGAAACAGCCCGATGTATTGCTTTGTCTCTTTAGTCTGGCCCAGGTCTGTCAGTCAAGGCAGTAAATGGGGTGAACAGGTACCTCTGTGGTTACCTCGTTAGCCAGCAACAAACGGGCATACTGACCGACCAGCAGGAGAGAAGCAACAGTACACAGAGTCAACACGTGTGATGTAACCGTGGATAAACAATAATATCATCAACAACAGCCCTGCTGCACATTTAAGATCTAGTTAGTTACAAATCTTGATAAGCAAGAATGAAGCATGAATGGAATGTCCTATGTTAAAGGTTGTATTGTTCTGTATTCTGCCTGCTGTGCTGTATATGACTGCGTGCTGCTTCAGGTGGCGAAGTGAAAGTGTTTTCATCATGAATGCTGCGTGGCAACATGATAAGTCTTCTTGGCTTGCCAGAATACACACTTCCTGTAAGCGGTGGTTTAGTTCAGAGCAAAGACACAGTGGCAGGAGTGGTTGGTCTGCCACTGAAAGATGTTTTCAGACGCACACACAGAAAAAAGTAATGATGAAGTCAGGACAGAAATCCCCAAGGGACTGTGCCGTACTTTCAGTTTCACTTCCTGCTTCAGGCTGGGAAATTCCCTTTGGTGTTGTACAGTATTTGCTAACAGGCCTTGGATGGAAGCGTTCAACCATGATGGCAGTACCAAATCCCAGAGGTTCTTCTTCAGAAAAGCTGCTTCGGGTTTATTTAGTTGTGCTTTATTTACCTACACACCCTATCAGGGTTTAAATACTCACACTGTTGTCCTCCAGTTTCTCCCTCCTCTTCACCTTGTGTGTTTCATAGTCTTCCATAAGTGTCTGCATGAAGTTTTTGGGCCGTGACCCCACGGAGTCCTCGCTGCCGGCATCAGACAGGGCTCCTTCTGAGGGTGAGGGTGAGACAGGCGGCGCAGGTCGAACCTTCTCGATCTTCCCTGCACATAACAGAAAGAAAATGTGCAGAGACACATTTTTGTACAATTCGCATGATCCCAACAAGCAGATAGTTCATTGGATATTCCAGTTTGGAGCATAGTTGTGGACCTCCCTACAGCCACAACACAAGCGTGGCTCCACAGTGCAGACTAACCTGGTGCTGTCTTTGCTGTCAGTGTGAGTCTGGCTGGCAGGCTGTTGCTCTTCATCTTATCTGCTGGAGAAATGGTGGTGGGCCGCATCCCCGTCCTCACGGGACCATGACTGCTGATGGAGGCAGCGCCCGAGCGAACGATAACGACAGGCTGCGTCTCCCTCTGTTTCTTCAGCTCCTCCTCCCTCTGCTGAGCTGCTCGGATCTCCTCCTCGATCATCGACAAAGTCCGCTGCTTCTTGGAGCGCAGGCGGAACGGGCCGCTGGCCGGCTCGACCTCAGGGGCTCGTACCGCAGCCGCTGTGCTACGCAGCTCGGCCGCCTCTGAGTACTTGCTGAAGTAGCTGAACTCTGGTTTCTCTGGGCTCGGAGGGGAAGGGGGGCGGTAGACTGGGGTTGGCCTGGGAGCTGGAGCTACCGCAGTCGGAGCAGGAGCTGGAGCCGGGGTCGAGGAGGCGAGCGCTCTGGCGTAAGAAGACTGGATTTTGATTCTGGGGCCTCCATCTCTCGGCCTCTGTGGTGGCGAGATGGGCTGAGAAGGCGGCGGAGAAGGCGTCTGGAGGTTTGGTTGCAGGGCTGGACTGGAGGCCTGCTGCTGCGGCTGTTGAGCCTGTTCGGACTCTGAAGGCTTCTCTTGGGCAAAGACTCTCACCTCTGGCCGCCTGTCAGGCTGAGGGGACAGGCTGGATGGAGCAGGACTGGAGGACATAGGTGACTGGAGACTGGGAGCTCCACCAGAAGACACAGGAGAGGAAGACACTGGCACTGGGCTACTTGTAGAAGCTGTGGATGGAGACACAGGGGTGCTCAGCTGTGAAGAATTCAGGTGAGACGGCTGCCACGCGTCTCCATTCTGAGCTGCCAGGGCATTCTGGATGGCATTTTGGACGAGCACCCCTGCGTGGTACTCCAGCTCGTCTTCTGTTGGACTGCAACTGGTCTGCCCATTGACTGGTGTGGTGGGCTGAGGGGTCGGTGGTGAAACTGGGGTAAGTGGCAGCGGGGTAGGTGGTAGCGAAGCCCCGCTGTCGGACACGTTATCCAAGCTAAACACAGTCGTGTCCTGAGAACGGACAGATAACTCATCTAATCCTGAGTCGGACTCCTCCGGGTGAAAAGATGGATGGAAGTGGCTCTTCCCGTCTTCCTCCTCGCGCAGGATTGTCATTACAGCTCGTGCACAAGTAAATTCTCCTGCCAGACTTTCGTCGGACCAGGTCACGTGACCTTCTCCGGTTTCTGCAACAATGTCACTGCTCCCCTGGTTGCCCCTGCTTATGGATTTCGAGAAGGGTTTGGCGGAGTATATTTGAGGAGCCACGTCCCTCTTGGTTGCATCTCCCTGCAGGAACTGCTTCCTGGCAGAGGAGAAGTCGATCTGCTCCTCCACAACGTCCTCCTTCCTGTTTAGCTCTGTGTCAAAGGTCACCATTGTGGGAGGACCTGACACCTGTGGCTGCAAACAGAGGTGAGAGGGAAGAATAAAAAGGAGAGAGTTAGAGAAAAAGAAAAGAACTAAAAGCAAACATGAAACAGGATGTTTTGGTGTCTAAGTGCGTGTGTGCTACCTGTGTGTGTGCATAAGTGTGAGTCTGCCTCTGCTGTTTCCTCTCCTGGTATTTCTTGAGAGACTCAAGCGGCTCTGCGTCCAGCTGTTCTTCCAAAGGAACCTTAAATGAAACAACGATGCAAAGAGCAACTCAGTTTGTCAGGGAGTCGACGGAGTTCAAATAAAATAAAACGAAGATTAAACGGGAGGCTACCTCCTGAGGGGGGTTCCACCAGCGCTGTGCGATCCCAGGGTTCATCTTCACTGCCTGGTCTTTGATCAGCTCCTGGCGCTCACGCTCCAGCTCCTGAACCTGAAAAAGAAAATAAAAATGCATAGAGAGCGTTCCTAGGAATTTCCATTAGCTTTAGATTCTCATGACCCTTTGGTTGACATTTAGAAAGTTTGCATAAATATGTTTCTATACCACTTGCTTCTGTCAATGTCAGCGTCTGTGTAGAAAAAGAATGTTGAATGACACTCAATGTGACCAGAACTGCCCGTGTGGGCACTGCTAGCTTTCAGATCATGTGCTTGTGTTGTTTAGGGTTGACCTACGGCACCCTTTCAATTTCAGTAGTCCTCTCTTTTAGTCTTTAACTCTTTATTCCATGATTTGATCTTAAGAAAGTACAGTTTTAACTATGACTTTGGTCACAACCCATGACCGACAGTCAGCTGCAATGACTCAGCTGGTGCCCGCTGCTTAATGATTCTCTATTTAGGCAGTAGTGAATTGTTCCTCGGATGGTTGCTGCCCACAGACAGACAGACAGATGGCTACGTCAGCCTGGTGGATGTTGAGGTGTTGAAAATGTGTATGTAGATGTGTGTGTGTTTGAAGCATGGATGTGCACCCTAACGCCGTACTGTGTGTCCCAATACTGTCTCTGTTACAGCTGACACATTATTCAGCAGCTGTTTACCTCCTCTGTGGGTCGCCTCCTCGTCACCCTGACCTCCTGCCCCTCTGTGGGGGAGAAGAGCTTCGCTGGCCGCCTCTCCTCCTGAAACGCTCTCAGCTCAAACTTCGCCCCAACTCGGCCCGACTCCTCTCCCTGAACGTGCCCGTTGGTCCTCACGGCAGAGTCCTCCTGGTAGACAAACGTGGTTTGTCGCTGCCCCTCCACAACGACTGACTGGTGATTGACGGGAGAGGAGGCAGACACGCAGATTGAAGGAGAGTTCCCGTCGATGCTGATTGGCCTGGTGTGCTCTGATGGAGAAGCGTTTCCATTGGTGGGTGTTTCTGATGCGGCGTCTAAAACCTGGTCCAAGTAGCGGATCTCCTGTAGACACAGCGGATAATCAAACAGCTATCATGTACAGCTATTGTACTGTAGCTGTAGACTCACTCTGTTCCGGACATCATGGTATTCTGGACACTTGACCTATTTCCGCAAACTCTGCAAATATATACTTCCAGGTCAGGGCAATATATATATATCTGTGTCGTCCTTGTTTCAGCATCCTTTGACTCTGAGCAACCTCTTCTTCCAGAGCCAGTAATGTAAGACACATCCCAATGAGCAAGATGCTAGCAACAGTTTTAAAACATGATCATTCACCAGTGAGATAACAGGAGTGTTCTTATAGTCACACTGCAGATGTTTTGACTTGTTGAAGGGCTACGCACATTTACATTTGTACTTTGTCCAACAGGAATGTAAGTTGTGTCCAGAATACCGCGAGCCATCTTGAGACACAACCTGTCTGTTTGGACTGATATTAAACAGAAAGACAAAATAGTCCCTCAGACTGTGACTGAACCAGGATAATTCAAATTCAAATTAATCTCCACAGATCAGAGGTTTTTGGTGTTGATGCCTCCTCACTTCCAGAGAGAATAAAACAAGGGTATTGTTCAAACAACCTGCATACCTGCACCACTTCGCTGTCAGGAGTCTCTACTTTCACACCAACTCCACTGTGGGCTCGGTTACCAGGGCTGCTCAGGCAGCCATGTTGGATCTGCTGGCTCTCCAGTTCCATGGCTGCAGGCCTGTCGGTGATAACGCTGACCGATTCCTGGAAACTGACGCTCTTCAAGGCTCGCTCTCTGGGTGCTGTGTCACTGACATCCTCGGCTGCCCGCCACGGTTTCTGCAGGCAAACAAAAAAACGCACGTGGTTCAGAGATCGATCCCACTATCAAGGAAAATGTTTTCTAAAAGTAGGAATTACAAGAAAACCTGTCAGACGCTTCCTGATCGGCTAAAACACACACACACACACAAACACACACACACACACCTCATGCAGACACTCGGCACACATATAAATGTGACGGTCTGCATTGCAGTAGTATTCTGTGTGAAGTTAAACCTCTGCAGCAGGAGTGTTATCACAGTCTCCTGCCACTAGGGGGCGACAACCCCCATGCAGCTGCTCCATGACACACCAACCCTAACAATTTTGCTCAGTACTGAAAACTATTGTCTTTCTGTTTTAAACCCTTCACAGTTCTGCGGATGAATAATATAACAATAAATCATTCAAACAGTATCTCCTTCTCAGACCTCACCTAATAGATCTCTTGTGTTGCTCTTCCCAGTATGTGCACAATAAAACTTTATTTTCCCATTATTAAATATCTTCCTGGCACCACATGACACTTATACATCACACTTGTTCTGCGTTAACTTTGTCTGAATTGGCTCTTTGGCAAGGGAAGCAACAAACATACTTGTGGTTCTGCGGCGTCTAAGACAGTTCAAGTTTTATAGCGTCGCATTTGCTGTGGCACACGTTCACTCCCTGCACCTCCCCATCCTCAGCTGTTCACAGAGCGGTTTCACTGGAGCGTTTGTGGCTTAAGTGGCTGGCTCAAGGCCACATCATCAATAGCTGTTATGAGAGGAGGAGATGTGTCTACCAAAGCCAATATTTTCCCAGTAGGCTTGGTCGCACAGCCTGTGGAATCCAATATAATAATAATGATAATGGGCTGACGATAACAAAGTGTCCAAACGGCCTCTAAATGCAATGAACTCTGTCGGCTTGCTGGAACGCACTTCATACATGAACAAAGGTGACTCCAGGTCATAAGAAGAGGAACACTTTCATCCAGTGATGTAATTATAAACGTGACAAGCAGCAGTTCCTCAGAATAATTATGATATCGTCGCTGAAGACTGTGTCACACTCTAGTGAAGCAATGATCAAGAGTTAATGCAACACTGTGAATTTCTGCTCCCTGTTTTGAGAGCTGAACTCTGATTTTCTAACATAATAGAAACTTTTATCTCTTTCTTTGCCGCCACATTCACCCACTTATCAGTCGTGTTGACATTTCACTGACAGAGTGATGTATCCGGAGCAGAAATGTACAAACTGGGGCTGAGTGTCTGGCTAAAGGACATGTCGGTAGACACGTTGGCATGCCGGGGATCAAACCTGTGACCTTCCGTCTTTGTGACCCATCCATCCGACACATTCCACACCCACTGTTAACAAGGGACTACATTTACACCCTCCTCCTGTCTTTATTGACCTTTCTGTTTCTACAAATACCCTTTTGGCTTCCTGTTTTACGGCCTTAAAACCCTTACACCTCTGTTCCGTGGTTGCGTTTACTTCCACGAGGAGGTTGTTGACCCTCGTCTTTGTAACACGTGAGAGTGTGTGCGTGGGGACTTAATGAGGATTGCTTGAGTGAACTGGAACACTGTTCGGTTAAAGCACACAACCTAAAGGCTCAGACACAATCCCAGACTGCCAATTAACTTTCAATATGAGAAGTCAGATTTCTGTGACAGTTGGTGTCAACATAAAGGGGGCGGGATCTGGCCTTAAATCTGGATCATCTGCATCCGGATCTCCTTCCCTCTGGGTTTCTTGGTCCTCATTCCCACTTCCACTGAGTCTCTTGTCTCCCTCTTTACTGCTCTTTTTGCATCTTTCCTCTGTTGCTTCCTCTGTCCTCGGAGGAGCAGCAGTTTGGTTAAGTTGTTCAACAGTGAAGTCACATGGAGGATAATAACACCATGCCTCTCCTCAAAAAGCCTTCTCTTGTCTATACTGAGGCAACACTCTCCTCCACCCTCCTATCCTCACGTCTCTATTGCAAGAAAAAAAATGTTCTCTGAGGGCATTTTGGTGTCCCATCTGGCTCAGTCACATGCAGATTCTTTACTTAAAGGGATAGTTTGGCTTTTTTGAAGTGGGGCTACATAACGTATGTATTCATATAGTCAGTGTATTACCTACAGCACGGAGGAGCAGCAGTTTGGTTAAGTTCGGATTCACCAAACTTTAACCCTTTAAAACACCAAAGTCACACGATAACACAAACAGACTGAGTGATTGAGGCAGCAGCAGACTAGCAAGTCCTGCGCTGTGCCAGGTTAAATTACTGGTTTTGTCAGAGGAATCTGCTGGATTTGAAAAGAGCATAGATGGATGTAACAGCCTCCGTCCCCGCTGGAATGTGCAGTCTGACAGCAAGATAAGGCAGTGAAAACAACAACAACAAACTCAACACGTAAACCGAAATTGATTTGTGTAGCTGGTGAAAACCTGTCAGGCTCTTGACTTTGTTCACGGCAGTACACGATTAGCTTCCTATGTCAGAACTCCTGCTGCTTAGCGAACTGAGGGTGTGCAGACCACAAACAGGTATGTAGTCTGCACTACAGACTACACTATGTAGACGCTGCATTGGCCTCTTCAGCCTGTTGCTGGAAGGTCAATGTCACTGCAATGTCGGACCTGTCCAGTAAAAAGGCTGCTGCCTGGGTCGCTTGTAGTAAAGAGTACATTAATGCACACAGGTTGTCTCTGGGAGGTGAAGGGTAGCAACTATCAGAGTCTACAGCTGCAGACAGCAGAGACCTGAGCTAAATGCTAATATCAGCATGCTAACATGCTTACAATGACAGTCCTACAATGATGATGCCAAGCGGGGGTAGTGTTTACCGTGATCACCACCTTAGTTTAATATGTTATTATGCTAACATTTGCTTATTAGAAAAAAAACCCAAAGTGCAGCTGAGGCTCATGGGAATTCACTTTTTCTCTTTAACTCCGGTTTCTTGTCTACATTCTTTGTTCCCTTCCCACCCTCCCACACGTTGCCCAGTCACCAACAAGTCAAATGATTTTTCGCCCCGTTAATGATATTAGTTACCATGTGAGGACCAGATGTCACAGATGTCAACAGCCGCTCATACAGACCAGGTCATCTGTTTTGTTACATACAGCCCATTGTATATATTGTACGTGTATGTTAAGTGCACGTGCAGGAATGTGTGATTGTGTGTGTGTGAGCAGGAGTGTGTGTCTGGCAGGCTGGACAGTACAGAGGGGGAGGATATCCTGTTACTGCCCCAGGAAAACAGTAATACAGTACAGGAATGTCTCATATGCAATGCCTTTCTGCTACACGCACATAATAAAGGAGTGTGTATGAGACTGTTGTTGTGCAGCGGTGCATGGCGATGCGAGGGTGCTCTTTCAAGTGTGTGTATAGGAGGTGTGTGTCTCTGACTCTCACTGAGGTGAACTGACATTCCTGGCATAACTAGCCATCCTCAAGGCTTGGGCTCTAATACTTGCGATGAGGGACACTGTACACCCTCCCTAAACAGCTGAAGGAGCAAAGTGTGTGTGTGTGTGTGTGTGTGTGTGTGTAGGCCTGTAATGAAAAAGTTAACATTCATCATGATTGCTTTGACTGTCTACACGCATTACTGCCATCACACCAGCAGTCAAGGCCCCATCAGAATGAAAACACACGTAAATGTCTCCGTAACACTTAGATGACTGTGAAATATACCGTTAATACTTAGCACAGACGCTCAGGATGAGAAGTTAGAGAAGATCCCGCGAATCAAGGTAATTTTTAGCAGCCTTGTCTAATTTTAGGACCTATTTTAGGGTGAGGATGTGGCTTTAGGTTTTTGAGGCTGTAATAATTAGTAAATTACATTAATATATGCATATGCTTTTATGGAGAATTTTAGGGCTAGTTTTAGGTAGAAGGTTCAGATCACAGTTACGGTTAAGGTTTTCCTGTTTGGTTTGGATTTAGTCTTAAAGCTAAGATTAGGGAAGGATTAGGGTGCTAAAATCTGAGTCTCGGGTTAATAACATAATTAGGGTTAACTCAGGTTGTTGTACTACACGCTGTAATGTTTTTCACTTCGGATTAACAGAAAACAATCAGTTGCCCTTTGATAATAACAGGAGCACAGGCATGTATCTATGAGCGTTAATATTAATATTATAAGGGCCGGAATCAGCAGGAAATCATGACTTTGAATATAGTAATACAGTCATGAGTGAATTCATTCACTGCCTGTCTTCATTCCCATCACATCTGGAAATGCTTACACTCTGACCGTGATGCACAAAAATCACACGCACACACACGCACACAAACAAACATACACGCTTGAAACATACACAGTCGGCTGCATGCCTGAGACGCTGGGGGGGTTGGTGAGCCAGAACACATTTACCAGAATATGATTCGTCCCTGACTGGAAGCAAACACACAACGCTGACGTCTCTCACTCTAACTATGTCGGCTTCTCTTCACCTCACAGACATGCCTTTAAAGTCACATCATAGGCTTTTATCGGCACACGCTCTAGCCAGAACACATGAACACACGCACACAAACTGAGCTCCCGTCCCCGGCTCTGTTTCCTAGCTTAATATGATCCTGTGTAGTAACTGGATCCTGCTGCTGGTTTAGCCTGGTGTTCAGATCCATGCAGCCTAGATTATGAACCCGGGCCAAGTGGTGCAATCATCTCCAGGACTACGTCCTCATGATTTCAGTCTCAGCAGCGGACAGTTTGGGGAGGATGAAGAATAGTGATGGCACATCACTGACAAACTGAATGTGTGGCAGACAGACAGGTGGGCTGACAGCTGCCATTAACATCAGGCCGGAGGAAGGGGTTCACTGGCGTCTTCAGGCTAGGTTAAAGTGCGCAGTTCAGTTCTTACATCATTATGTTGTAACATGTTTGTAATGTACGATTTAGAAACATTACAAACACATCAGCTCAGACTACACTTCTCTCTGTTCTTTCACTTTGTCCTCTTTTCTGTTTCGGTATTCCGGTTGAAAAAACAGACGAGCCGTTCCGTTTCAGTCCGTGTAGTTAGTAGCCACACACTCATTCCTCTCCCTGTCCTCGTCAAAACAAATAGAATCTAACCAATGATTCAGAAAAGCCACAAAATACCTCCAACCCTAAAGCAGAGCTGTCACACAGCTAAATACAGCCAGTACTCACCTGCTGCTCTGTCAAGTAGCTTGTGTCTCAACAGTACATTTGTCTATTTTAGTGATTTCTGTAAATCCATGCTGTATTTCCTAAAAACACGTCTCCTTCAGTTTTGGAATCCTACAATACAAACAGTCTTTATCTGTTTTTCCTATTTCGCTCTGTTCTCTTCAGTCCAGCCTCGGTGCGTCCTGTTCCAGATAGTGGGAGTGCCGGACTTCTCCCTGGTCAAGCCTTTTCCTCCTCTTCTTCTCCTCCTTTTCCTCCCCTCCCGTCTCTTTCCTCTCCTCCACAAAGCCTCTCCTTTCTCAGTAACATTCCTGCCGGCTGCTCTGTAAGCTGTGATGTCATGGGCTAAGTGTGTGTGTGTGTGTGTGTGTGTGTCTGTGTTTCTCCAGATGCCCTCCTGTACAAAGACCCCGTCTGTGCGGGCCCTCATACCAACACACACACACACACACACACACACACACACACTAAAAACATCCACCCTGTGGCTCCCCACTCCCCAGCCTTCCTGTGTAAGACCGAGCCCTCTCCATACGCATGCCGTTCGTCCACTTTCCCTTTAACTCACAGGTCCTGTCAAGACTGTGGAGACGGAGAGAAAGGAGGCAGGCAGAGAGGCGATGATGAAGAGATGATGACTGAAGGAAGCGGGAGGAGGTGATAAGGGAGGTAATGGTATTTTCTGCTGTCATCATCAGTACAGGACTGTTGACTCAGTTCCACATGAGGGCTGGTTGTATTCACCTTTTAATAAAACGCATCTGAAGCTTCATCCTGCCTGAAATCTTCAGAGTACTTCATTATGAGTATGTTTAGCAGCGAGAGGGAGCAGGCTGGTCTTAGTGCTGTTTATCCACTTTGACAATACACTGTCATTACTTTGCTTGAATAAAACAAAAACTCAGCTTCAGTTAACCAAAATGACCGAAATCTAATTTTTACGTCTCAGGGTCACTGTACGGCTACTGGGCTGCTCTGGTGTGTGCGTGCGTGTCTATCTGTTGGGTCACAGGATCAGGGCAGTGGAAACCAGAGCTCACCGGAGTCGCGGTTCACTTTCTCTGCTCACAAACACCACATCAGGACGCACTGGAAACACTTTCCTCGATTTTACGGGATCAATTAGCAATATTGTGTCGGCGGCTGCTGAATGATGGAGGAAGGCGGCACATGCAAGGTGCCGGTGTCAGGGTGCATTTCAGCAGTTAGCGCTTTAAAGACGCTTTTTTTTCCTAAAGCCAAACAAGCAAAAGAGACAACATAGCATTGGTCAAACAAAGCACAAGCGCTACTGTCTAATGTTACTGTCTTTCCTGAGATATCGAAATTGTGCAACTTGAGATAAATGAGTTACTTTTGTAGGACTGTTTGAACCACCAGACGTTTGACTGTAGGTTTAATACCCCTGCCGCGGTTCATCAAATTGGAAATTGACTGAAATCAGGGGAGTGTGTTTGAGCAGCAGGGTGGTCCAGAGGTCAGAGATTTTGCCCTAGTGTGAAGATCTGCAACAGCCAGCGTTTGCCCATTAACAGCTGAGCATCCTGTCAGCGTTGCAGTCGCTGTTCCTGCTCTCTGTTTGTCTGGATAACATAACTGTCAACAATGCCGGGCTATATCAGTATTGTGGTGTGGGACCAGATATGGTCGGTATTGTAATACTGTGATATGGCATTAGTGTGTTCTTGTCCTGGTTAGAGTACAGTAAACTGTAAAAATCAGGCTGTTCTAGCTTCTTTATCATTTCCCTTTAGTCATTTTATCCACATTACTAATAATTATTCATCTACAATCTCACTGTGTAAATAGTTGCTGCAATGCTGCAACAATAACGATGTCGAGGTAAAAACATTGATTATGTCCATATCATCCAGCCCAACTGCGCTGTGGAACAAACAAACGAATAAACATTAAACGTAAGCTCCGCCACTCAAGCGACACGCTAAACGGCCCCGCCCCTTTTAATTGCCCTTGTTTAAAACAACAAATCACAAGTTCCTGGTGAGTTCCCAGGCTGGAAATAACTCATGTGATGGAGAGAAATCGGTCGCAGAAAATTGGGACAGTAACCCAATTATTGCACATGCACTGGAGAGTTCGATGCCTGTCACACATGAAAAGGCTTGTGACGGCCATTATGCCCACGCTGGTGATTTATACAGGGGAGAGCTAACGACTGCAGAGTCCAGTACGAGCAGCTAGAGCTGAAAAGAGAAACTGTTAGACATGTAAAGAAATTTCTAATTACACTGCAGGATTACGCTTTTGTGACGTTTTATTCATGTACGTGCGTCTCTGTGTCATTGCATCTGGGTCAACAGTATCAGGTCAATAAAGAGCAGCGCCCAGAGCAGTCTTATGTCATGCAAGTTGATCATAATTGATCAGTGAATGACATACTTAACCGTCACAGCGCAACACACACACAAATGTCTAAAGACACAAACCCACGCACATTCAGTACAGTTTAAACACAGAGGGCTTTGCATGCACAATCAAAACTATGGTGTTTAAATGAGTAAGAGCAGAAAAATATGGCATGGCCCCGGGGTGTACAGTTTGTGGCTTACACCATATATGTGTGTGTGTTTGTGTCAATTTAAATGTGTAACGCTGCACGCTGGCTGTCCAATAGGAGGCCATGTCTTAAGCCCTACTGGTAAAATTAAGAGTTTATGACACACTGAACATACAAAGACTTTTCCAGTGTCTTTAAAAGCCTAATAAAGGAGAGCTTTGATTTTCAAAATATATATGATATATTATTGCATAATATATCATATATATTTTGAGAGAATGTTTAACCTTGACCTATATTCTTCCGTTAGGCCATTTGTTTAAGAAAGTAGCCTCCTGCACATATTTGCACAGTCATACTAATACAGCTTTTCTGTGCACAGTCCACACAGAAAAGCTCTATTTTCATTCCAGCTCAAGAGTTCACTGTATAAACCTTCATGTTAGTAATCTGTGATTTTTGTCCCCACACTGAACGCCGTGTCATCTCCACAGTCCTTGGTCTATTTCTCTCTTCAAACCAATCTAAAAACTGTGTGACATTTAAGAGACACTGGACATTGGCAGAACAGAAAGGAAGGGTTCGTAATGACCTCTGAGTTGAGGAGAAAATGTCGATCATCACTTGCACTACTGGACTTTTTCAGGCTGTAAAATCCTATTAAAAAGCATCCAATGTCTCAGAAAAGCTGCCGGTTGCTGAGCCCAGCAGTGCCTGCAGTAAAAGGTAACACCCTCTTAAGTCCCTCTTTAAAAACACAAGTCTTGCAGGATCATGAAGACAGTCATTGTGAATGTAAAGATCCATGGTGAACACTTTCAAGAAAACAAAACAAATGATACCGCAAAGCAAAGGAAGCAACTGATTGGATAAAAGCCTATCACAGCTCGCAGGTCATCTGAACAGGAAATCAGGAAGCTGTGCCTCCTTGTATCCACGGAAATGGCTCTCAACGCAGGAAATACACCAAAAACTAGAGGCCACCTGCGCCAGAATACACACACAATCACAGAGCAACTGGCTGTGAGGTTCACCGAGGTCAGCATTTGACAAAATAAAAGGTCTGACAAACAACAAACAGAGAGGTCAGGCTAACATTTTACATCGAAATATTTCAGACCTGGCTTGAGCTAAAGGACAGTTAGCTGTTAGCACCGTTAAAACAACAGCCATAAACCCACTCAAGGAGATTCTGGTGGAGTAAGCAGCTCACAGCCAGGCAGCGTAGTATCAATGAACCACCCCTGTTTAAGTGTCTAATATGCATCTCCACACAGCTTCATAAGCAGCCAAGCACACTGACGGCATACTGCAGCCCTGCAACAGAATAACAATGAAGGCGATTTTCACCTACCCACTGCCACAGAGCCTGAAACAACAACCACACTGAAACCATGTTAAGCAGCCTTTGGAGGTTTGAGTGTTAAAGAGGAATGCGTCGCATGTCTGGACTCATGGCAACTATTTGTGTCCCTCTTCAAGTCTCTCATGACACCACTCACGCACAACCCAGACCCCCTGAAGACCCCTTCATGAAACAACAACAAAGGGCCCGACAGGCGCTTCACTGAGGCTCTCAAGCCTGCATACTAATGCTCCACTACACTCACACTCACAAATGGAGGGCTCTTCTTATGCGGGCAGGTCTGTAGTCAGAGAGTGTGACCGCTTGTGTGCACAAGCTCTCCAAGCGCAGGACAGAGAGCCAGATTAAGACTCTGAGCACAAATGCAGGACTAACTGGGACAAAACACAGTCTAGCAGGAACACTGAACAGCCGTCCATTATGAGATATGTGTTGGACAGAGTAAATGCACTCACTGTACTGCTTTTCTTGACAAGAGCCCAGATCTGTGTGTGTAATAATACTTCATACTGTGAAGGTAAAACAAACTGTACTTTGCTGGGCTTTTTGCCTGGGGGAATGGTGCACAGTGTGTGTATAGTGTGACGGCTAATGTACAGTGAGTCAGTCGCTGCTGCAAAGTTTAAGTTCAGGTTCACTAACCAGCTCCACGTGGCAACAATTAACAATTAGCTGCTGTGGATGACACTGCTCGCAGGCAGCTGTGCAGCAAAGACATGAATGCTGTGAGCTCATCGTTGACAATTAACTGACTTCTGCCAGCAGGAACCAAGAACCAGCGATAAGACAATTTGATTAGAACACAATCAGCAAAATGGACCAGACATCTTGAATGAGGGGTAATAATGGTAAATATTACACAGGCCTTCAGCGCAGCGACTATCAAACACAGCTTAATGCTTGTGATTTCACATTAACAGTTAAATAACCATGTCACATGCTGCCTACGTGAGAAGAAACTGAGAGTCCAATAGTACTCAGTTTAATATAGTATTCAAAAGAGGAAAACATTCATTTCCACTTTGCAATAAAGCTGATGGTGGGATCTAAATTTGAGGCAAAATTGCCGCTAACTTCTACTGCAGCGATGCTGTGGCGTCATCAATCTTTGTCCACTTATCGCAGGTCTAATAACATGTCACAACAAAAGGACACACCTATCCTGGAAATTCAGGACACATTGCCAATAACTTTTTTTGTGTTGTTGTTGCCGTCCCTCCCTCTGCAAATGAATGTCCCGCTGTTAATTCCAGCAGGACACAGCATATGCTGACAGCTATCATATAGATCTTTGGTTCATATCATATGTCACGCACGAGCAGTGAACACAGCAATTCAATGACTCAACCCATTTAAATACAACAGAGATACATTACGATGATCGATGATGACTGCTCTGGTCCCGTAGGCAGCTTCTCAGTTTTATCCATAGATAAGGCAGACTTCATTAAATTTAAAATTCCAAACAATTAAATACTGTGAGTTATCTCAGAACTGAAAGTGAGAAGACAGATGGGCCCCTGTGGAATGAGACAGACAATCAGAATCAGAAATAACAGGAAGATTGTGCAGGAAATAAGCCGAGGAGCAACATGAAAGAGCAAATTGCACCAGCGAAGGAGGGGACACATGGATGGCTGAGTCTGAGGGTTTTCGAGGATGTGGTTGTGTGTGTGTGTGTGTATGCACGTGTGTGTGTGTGAAGCAAAAGCCACCAAGCATATAATTCTAATCCTTTCTCAGCGTGAATCAGCCCATTTTAGTGTTTTGTCCCACAGGACTCTCAGTGAGCAGGGACCACACAGTGAGGCTAACCAGCTAATGGGACGGTGGGCTAAAACTTCTGAATTGAATTAGCATACGCGGTCAGAGGAGCTAACATGTAAACCTTTTCTGTGGGTTTTATCTGGGATGATAAGAGGCCAATAGCACGACGCAAAATCAGAAAACAGTGAATAATCGAGTTGCATCGTTGCAGTTTCACACAGAAATGACTGCAC
The DNA here is from genome assembly GCA_008933995.1 of Datnioides undecimradiatus. Lineage (NCBI taxonomy): Eukaryota > Metazoa > Chordata > Actinopteri > Lobotiformes > Datnioididae > Datnioides > Datnioides undecimradiatus. The sequence goes on along the minus strand of WARS01000007.1, from coordinate 717,237 downwards.
TTTTGTTGTGATGATGTAAACTATCAGCTCAAATCAGCAGGTCAAAGTTAGCGTGGCTTAAATGTACTGTTTGAGTCAAAGAGTGGAGAAAGATGAGATTAGTGTCTTACAGCAGTCACCGGGATGGCAGCTAGCTATGTTTAGAAAGCCTGAGACACCCACCTACCAAAACAAACCCCCGCAGACAGGCTAATTAGTTGGCTTTTTATCACTACATGTCACTGAGCGGCTTACGTCATTCGTCTGAAGCTGCCCATTTATATTGCATGCCGGAGCTGAAATGCTCTAATACAATAGATATAAATTAAATGAAACAGTTTTAAAGAGTTTTTAAGGAAACAGAGGTGAAGGGACCCATAGGAAGTTAGCCTCAAACAAAGCTACTCTATACAAATACAGCCAAGTGTCTGATGCACAAGAATATGATGAACTGCATCACGTCTGACCTTATGATCCATCCTCAGGGTCCTCTTCCTCTGCAGGACTTGACTGATCATGTAATTGACTGTATTTGCACTGTTTCTAGAAACACCACCCCACTCGGCTGTTATGTTTCAGCATGGCTGGAGCTAAAAGACTTATTAAAGGCCTATAGCATTAGCTTATTCCCAACCTTCAGATGGAGCATATTAACACTGTCATCCTCAGAGAGTGAGCCTCCTCCCGGTGTTAGCTTATAGCATTAACTAGCTCTGCTCTGCCTCAAACTGAGAGGAGCACTGTGTTAATCACCTGTCTATTTCAGGAAACTAGCTCATTAGGGCTGCAGTATTTAGACAGAGAAAGGAGGCTTCACACAGGAAGAAAACAGCCGTGTGACAGCAAACACATCAAGGCCTGACAACTGAGGTATTTCCCATTTATTTATAGACTACTTTTGTCTAACCCTGGTAAGGAATATCATCAATTTAATATAATTCTGAAGTAAAGAAGCCAACATTATCTGCTCAAAACCATGTGTGTGACTGAAAATAAAGATATTTATATGTATTCTCAGAAAACAAATGCATGATAAGAAAGAGCTAGAATGGCATGACCTGAAATGCAGCTATCAATCGAATGTCTCAGCTAATTTCGCCATGGATAATCCCGAAGGAAATATCAAGTTACAAATCACTCAAATCACAAACACAAAGTATGTTTTTATAATGTGTGACTATCAGCTCGCACTTTGGTTTAGGCCCAGCTGAGCAGTTTAAGGAAAACTCCCCTCAGATTTGTGTTACACAGTTCCTGACAGTCAGTGCATTCCAGGAGTTATTTCATGATGAAGTGTTTGGTGTTTGCTCTTTCACTTACTTTATCTCCTCCCGGTTCTGTGACTGATTTCTCATATTTTTCAAACAACCTCCCAGCAACAGAACATCTTCAAACTAATTTTATCGAGCCGAGAGAGAAACTGCCATCATGACAGCAGCTGTAACTGTGTCTGGAGGTCTGCTTGGGAATATTTGTTCACTCCTGCTGTACTGCCCGCAAAAACAGTCTGCCTCATGCGAAAGGAAGCTTTGAAGCTTTGTCTGGAGGCGATGGGAACTGAACCTGGCTAAAAAAGTTCATCATGTCCTTGACTCTCTGATAGTTATGAGTACTTTCCCACAGCGACAGGACTCCAACCGGACGGTCGAAGCTTAATCATAAATCACATTACTTTAAGCCTCAAAGAAGTACCACAGTTGGCCAAAGTGACCTCACGTCCTGAAAATGCCCTGACTTTGACGGTCCACGGCGCTCGGCCGGGCTCTCACAAGGATAAGGAATGACAACATCCACACAGGCGACGGCGGTCCGAGCCCCACTCACGCACTCTGCAACACCTAAAGCCTAAATGGTATTCTGACATTCCAGTCTGAAGCTGGAATGTGATAAAGAGACCTCTGCAGCTTTTCACCTTCAAAACACAGCACAGAATTCCCGGAACTACAGATGCAGTCTGTGCTTGAGTATTTAATCTGAATTCTCATGCGGGAAAAAGACTTGGCTCTGTCTGCTTCCGTCAGAGGAGTACGAGCCAACTTTAGTTTTCAAAGTTAGAAATATGATGATCAGTGGCTTTTTCTTAATTGTGTTTATGTTCCCTGTATCTTTGAGCTGCACTTCCATTGTCTATTTGTGCTGCTTTGTTGTAAACACGGTATTTGTGCTAGCAGGTGGTTTGTGCTTTGCTTTGTGTTGAATGAATGACTTCTGTTGCACAGTGCAACAATACTCGGTGGATGTTGTGGACAATAGTGGGTGGCGGAGGTTGTGTAATGGTGGCCATCACATGGCTGGGTTGTATTGTTGTGTTTTCCTGCATCCCTCCAGTTCTCTTCCTCTCTGGAACACAAATACCAAAACAGTGGACAACATAGTTTTCTGAGATGGACGGAGATAAACAGTCACATAGTCTTTGAACTCGCAGACTCATTCATTCAAACTTTTTTTTTTTTTTCATTTTCATTTTCAAAAGGAGTCTCAACATTGGTTAATGCGTTAAAAAACATGCGTTCCTGAGGGTTCATCAGACCAAACGGTTTGGCCCAAACTGTATGGGGTTTTAAAGACACTGACGCTAGGAGGGAAAAAATTCAGATGTGGCTGCTGATATAGTGAATTTTCAAGCTGGGGTGAAAACAGACTTTTTCTTTGTGACCTGAGAGACAGTTTTTCCACCCTTATATGACTATGCAAAGGTACACTAAAGGCAGCTGTATCTAACAAATAATGAATTATTACAAATGACTAAAAAATACATAATTTAAAAAACACAGTTAATGTTAAGAAGTATTAAAAAACCAGTAACATGTCAGCATAAGCATATATTCACAATAGGCTAATACAGACTGACAGTACACAGCTGGATATCTTAATCACTCCCGATCAGCAATCACAAGCACAAGTTTAGATTGAATAGTGGAATAAAAGCCCAATAGCAATTCAGTTTGATCATCAGGCGACACCAGACCTGTATACCAAACATAAATATACCCATCACTGCACTTTGCCTGTGACCCAGGTTGAATTCCTGTGGTAAAATGATTGGTTTCATTTTGAAGAATGCACAATTTTAACAGCTTCAGATTATTACAAAAGTATTTTAGGCACTTTTGAAAAATACCTTCATCTTTTCAAATGTACTCTTCTTTTACTGTGTCGCGATGACGTCTTTTTCTTTATGCTGTATTATCAAAGAAGTCATACACACACACACACACACACACACACACACATACACACACACACACACACACACACACACACACACACTACTGTGTCCCTTAAATACTTTGGGCTGTCATCCCCTCCCATGGGCCAAACAAAAATAGCCACAAAGTGTCATTCACACTGCAAAGAAGTACTTAAAATTCCAGTTTCTTCAGACATGCACAAACATGAGGAGGCTTTGTTTAAATCATGAGAAAATCATTCTCAAGAAACACTCTAATAGCTTGCCTGAGGGAATCTCACATGATCTCCAGTGACAGTGTTTTCTTTCCTTTTCATATTATCCACTCACTGTCAGCTGATGACTCACTCATTTTTGAACTGAGAGGACACAGAACACGGCGCAGCCAACTAAAAAGACGCCACAGTCGTGTACCAGTGACATTAGCGTCCAGGTGAACGGCGCTGATTTGACTGTAGTGTTTGGGGCTTCATCCAATAACACAAGGCGTATCACTCTCTTCCTGGAAGACAGCCAGTGGAGGCCCATCAACAGATCGACCATTGAAAGGCCATGGGCCAGTTAATGTCAACAACACTTGGAGCTGTGTGAGGCTGAACAGACTTCCTGAACCAGCACCCTCTACCTCCCTCCCTCCTACATTCACTGCTCCAACTACCCTCAGCACACACACACACACACACACACCTGCACCGACCTTTATCTCTCCTTGTGCCCATTGTTTCTTGTCATCACGTCGGTCTCTCTTATCCCGTCTCTCCCTCAATACCTCATTCCCATTTCCACCTCCTGTGTACTCTTGGCTCACCAAGCTTCAGCATCATCAGCCACACAGCTGTTATGTAACCTGTGATTATGTGTGTGTGTGTGCTTTCTGGGAAGAGGGAGAGGTTTGGAGGAAGAAGACATCATTGATAACTTTGTTGTTCCTGTCAATGCTGTCACACTCCGTGGTGCTGAGAGGGGCGTGGATGGAAAATGCACTTCCACCAGACACACACACAAACCTTGATCTACACTAACAAGCACTGACTGTCTCAATGGGACATGCAGCATGTGGCAGGTAGTCCCTGTCATTGACTATCTAATCAAATTATAGCACTGGCTGTGATTTTTCTGTCTCCGGGCCCAGCAGAGGTATTGGCAAACGGCCCGCCTGAATTGGCAGTTTGCTGCTTCGCTTTGTTATTTCCAGAATCAGCTGGTAATTTCAAACGGTGACCAAACACAACAGCAAACACGGCTGATGAGCTGTTCGCCTATGAGCTGTGTGGGTGGTAAAAACAGACTTAAACCTCCATCACGACTTTCTTTAGCCTTAGGTTTTGAATGTAATGGTCCAAACTTTCCAGAACCTCATCAGTGGCTTGGCTATGAAGCTTTTGTGCTTTGTTTTACTGCCTTGCAGTGTTCTGACGCTGCCTTCGCTTTGCTTGCTTCTCCTTGCCTGGTGGATGTGTTTGCCTGTCTTATGGGCACTGCTGTGTAAACTGTGTGCAAAACAAACAAATGCTGTCAAATCCAAGATTAGCTAAAAATGAACACATCTTTTTTTTACAGAGCAGCGGTAAGGACGCTCAAACAGACTGACTTCCAGAGCCCCCATCACCTCTTTGGTGTTGTACCGGTCAGCTGCACCTCAAAGCATCAGCAATTCTACAGTAAAATCAGTGTAACTGGAAGCAAATCTGTCTGTTCTTTGCATATCTCACGAGCCATTGTTCCAAGCGATTTCATACTTGGCACTGCTCGTGCATTGCCAGGGGACCAAAAAGATGGGCAGTGTGAAGTTTGGTGCAATTTGGACGAGCATCACATTCAATATAATTAAATTAAGTTTGAAACAAGTGAACAGTGTTCTGTGCAGTGGAGGGGCGGGTGCAGCGTCGAGTTTGAAGCTGATTGGATGGGTGGTTCTCAAGCTACATGAGAAGAAAACCATCACTCTGCCTGTGTAAGTTGAATGTAGCAGGAGGGTTAGACCCATGGTTTTAGATATACGCCGTGTAGAGAGAGGGTTAGGTTTAACCTTTCCTCAGCAGTGCTGGTCATAACTAACAAAGCATCAGCTAATTTGGATTTTAGAGTTTTGGTAATCCTACTTAGTGGTTATCTTAGTGTTATTAAGCTAATGTTAGCTAGCTACCATCAGTGAATAATGTCAGCCTATCCTTTGTGTGGCTCTGGGAACCAGATGGCCAATACGGACCGTTCTAATATTTGTCAGAATGTAGCAAATATTGAGCTACACAGAAAAACATGATCAGATCATTCTGACTGAGATACGCGATGCTCCGATGCAGCACCAAGAAGACAAACAAATATCCAGCAGCCAATTACATTCAAGCTGGTGATGTCCTTTCCTCCATGAACTTCAACATTGTCAAAGTCTGCAATGAAAGAACTGCAAGTTGCTTGGCAACAGCTACAGCCAGAGAGAGTGACTGAAAATTCACCACAAGGAAATCTGGAGCAAACAAATGAAGTCTGGCTTCAGGTGGATTGCTCTGAGCGTGTGCCAGCTCTCTTTGGTTTGATCGGCTGCAACTCGGAGACGCACCGGCACAGTCGTCACTGCCTCGTCTTATCAATGCAACCATTTAGTGTTTTCAGATAGGGCTGGGGTTAATGGGATTGTATGCACTGCCCTGCACTTGACCATGTGCATGTGATAAGGTGTTTTTAAGAGAGCAAAACCACATTAACTGTATGCATATTTGAGATGTACTGTCACAGCTGACAGTATGATTTGGTGATATGGACAAAATCACACATTAGAATTGACACTTTTGACCAAATACCTCGATTTTGATCAACAGCATTGTCGTGGGAATGCCTGTGCTTTCAAAAAGTCTTTCCACACTGAGATTTTTGATAAATACACAATAGTAATGTGAATATTATGAGTGGAGAAAATCACATTATTTTACTGTAATGCAGTCTTTAAAACAGGACAACACCTATGCATTAACACAACATCACAATACTCAAAATAGATATATTATCAATATGTTGCACAGCCCTACCTATATGTTAGGCTAAATGCACACTAGATATTAAACCAATATGACACCAGAGGGATGGGTAACTAGACTGCAAAAAATAATGTAAGCAAACAGCAAATATCCAGTTAAATAGCAGCATAATGTTTTTGGGGAGGGATGTGTGGCAGTACCAACAAGGCTGTGTCTCTCTGGCTCTGCCAAGTCATTCACTGTGTGGGTGATGAAAAACCAGGTTAAGGTCATTTCTATATGTAGGTTAAAGTGATGCAGAGGAGAGGAGGAGGAGCAGCGGACGTGGAGAGAAGTGGAGACCACTGCAGCAAGCAGTCTGCTCCACTGACCTCTTTCGGATGTCTCTCTCTCTCTCTCTCTCTCTCTCCAGAGAGGTGGGTGCAGTATCCTGTATCCTCCCCACTTTAAAGCCAATCAGTGTAATTACAGGCTCTGTTTCTATTAACCAGCGCACACACTCCTACATAAAGAAGAACACTCATAGCTAGTTCACTGACCGACATCCAAAAAACTATGTTAACTGACACACAGACCCTGGCCGTCAGCTAACGTTACACTTTCACTGAACAACCCTCTTTATGTATTTTCTCTCCAACTGCAAACTAGGGTTAAAATGCATTTCTGTAATGTTTTGAGCAACACTTTTGAATGACTTTTAACTACCTGTGTGGAGAAAGGTGTGTAGCAAAGCGCTGATCCCCGCAGCTCCTGACACAACAGCTAATTAACGGTTGGTAACCGGGATTAGTTATTAACGGCGGAGGCGTAACCGACCTGCTGACCGCTTCTTCTTCTTCTTCTTCTTCTTCTTCTACGACTTGCTTTGTCTCCTTCTTCTTCACTGTTCACCTCGAAAAAAGAACATATGTGCCCGCAGCTGCCACACCACCGTCCGGCGGGACGTTCCGGAGAAAGAAGCCAGAGCACGGATACGCGTGAGCTTTAAACAGCAGCAATAACGGCAACGGCAGCGTCTAACTGAGATGACATTGAGCTCCTTTTACGCGCCAGCTTTTCCAACCGACAGTTCCCTCCTCTTCCTCTCTCTCTCTCTCTCTGTCTGTCTCTCTCTCTCTCTCTGTCTGTCTCTCCCCCTCCCTCCCGTTTTTCTAGGCACGCGCGCTGAATAATGCAGGGCTCGCGAGGTCCACGGAGTGTTTTCTGTCCCGTTCCAGAGACAATCAGAGAGCGAGCCGCCAGCGCGAGCCCCAGCCAAGCACAATGAGACCGGCCCGCGCGGATCAGGTTACCGCCTTTCATTCATTTATTCAGCTGCAAAACAACCTGACTGCAGCCAGTCCTCCTGCACCCACCTCTCTGTCTCCCCGCCTCTCTGCCTCCCCACCTCCAGCTCGAAACACCCCACTCACCTCATCAAATGTGCTCAGGTGGCATTTTTAGAGAGACAAAAACAAATTCAGAAAACCGCAGAAACAGCTTTGGTGTTAACTGAGTAAACTAGCCCACATTCGCGTCGAGTGCTGAGCAATTTACCTACTTTACTTGAATAATAGCTTATGCCACTTCATGTTACTCAGTTTAAGGTGGTACTCTGTGTGATGCGTGTCTGAGATAATCAGACTGAGGACAATGTCAAATTAATAACAGAAGACCTCTGATACAAACCGGCTACGTGGACTCTAAAGATCACAGAGTCAGCATTATTGGAGCATATAATAAAAGATCGGCTTTGCATCATGGGCAGTGTAGGATCCAGTAGCTTGGGGCCATGACTCATACTAAGGATGTCTCTGTCTTTGCAATACAGATTTCCTACTGTCATTCTGTCTCTTATGGACGTGTGCCACTAAAGCACTGGAGTACCCCTTCAAGAGGCAATTATTGTTCCATTTACCCCCCTACAGTAACTATTGGTTTACTTTGCTTGGTTAAAAAGACACGATACATTATTCTTCAGTAAATAAGCTATAAATAATGCAGTGGCAATAATAAGATAATAACACTCATGGGGCTGTTCTGCATAATGAATAAGCCTGCTTTTGCTTCTCAGATAGTCAATAGGCAATATATTTTACTTACTAGCGACTGAGTAATTTTAGTAGAAGGGCTACTTTTGCTTAGACAAAGGACCTTCATTTATATTCTACTTCTGAGAAAATCACACATTCATATATACAAGACAAAATGTACAAAATGTACTGTATGGGAACAATATGGGCACTATAAACCTGAAACTCACTACACTGCATGACCAGATATTACTCCCTGTAGAAATATCACAGCACCGTATTAAACTGACATCATAATATCTAAAAATGCCCAGTGGTCACTGTAACTACACAGGCACCACAGACTCATTATTAGGTCCCTAAAGAAGAAGCATTATACTGATAAAACAGCATGAATGATACAAATTACAGTAAGATTATATCACATTGACTGAATGCCATAAATCCACAATGGGTGCTTGTAAAAATATTATAGAGACATTATAGTGGAGCATTTCAGAGCAGCCATGCACCTGTAGAAAGGCAGCAATGTGACTGAAATGCATTCCAAACATGCCCTACGAGCAGATGTCTAATTCAGCACAAACTGTCTATAGAGGCACGTGGAGTACCTGAAGTCAGGACAGAGAGAACCAACCTCAGATATGAAAGCTGTGTCACTGTCATTCAGTTGTGCTTGATTTTTAATTATTGCTGATGTTGTTACGGAGCTCTCTGCTGTCTGATGCTATGGAACACTGTGCCCTTGATGACCGTCTTTAACTCTAATGTCCTGTCGTTGCGTTTGTCAAACAGTTGTCACAGACACAAAGAAACTTGTGAACGGATAATAACTAACGTCATCGGGCTATCGGTCTATAGCAACAATGAGTCATAGCAAGAGTATGTATTGAATAATTCTCCCATTATTTGGGCACCAGATCTTTTTTGAAATCTACTATAACACACACGTGCACACACATATGTCCATAAAGTACAGACACCATTTCAGTGAACCATGGCTAATGGAAATTGTCGCTTGGAAGCCTGTAATAGTTCCCTCTTTATACCTGCATCGTGAAAGCTTTCCTGGCAGATACAGCACCCCGGAGCGGTCCCTAACTCCTTCTGTTGTTAAACTGGCCCATCTGACAAAATGTGTGGGTCCATTATGTGCAGAATATCCGGCAGAAACACTTGCTTTGACTAGAATTACAACTTATGTTTTGTTTTCAATTGATTGTGCTCTGAGGTATACATAAAATACACACGCAGGGATACGGTCTACTCACCATGGCAGTGTGAGGATGCCTGGTCAGAATGGGAGCTTGATACCCATTTGCTGTTGTCATGGTAACCCCTGGTGTTTGACCGTAGCCTAAGATAAAACAAAATTTGAGTCATTGTTACCATCATCACCTGTGTTAAACGATGTCATGTTCATCTACCACTGTGACCTTTGCAGATTCCAGTATTTTCGCACCATCTCTATGTTCATATACGGTCTGGTGAAGTAGCTCTACAATAAGGCCTTTTTTATGAACCAAGGAAAAACAGCCACAACCAGATGAAATGTCCATATCATGCCGCAAATGAAGGGAGTGCATGAAAATCCATCTGTCTTTCACGCGTAAGTCTGACACTGATAATGCTGCAAACATACCTGTAAATATGATAAATAGTGAATAATCTGGACATGTGCTTTTGTGAATTGCTAACATCTGATGTTTTGTACATTATTAGCAGTTATTATCGCTGTGTGTGTGTGTGTGTGTGTGAGTGACCCAGTTTCACCTCAAAGAGTCAAGTATTGCACCTAAATGCTGTACTTATATTTTACAGTACTTACAGTAGAGGTGCATATCTTTACTCCTGTAACTCCCTTTTATGCAGCCCTGTATTCAACTCTTCAACAAATTAGACATAAATATTCTTTTTTAAACTCTTTTACACATGTTTTACAGTCATATTTAAACATTTTTTGCAGATTTAAACTTTAAACAGGTTCAAACAGATGCAGCAGTTCATACAATCCAGATTAAACTATGTATCATTAAATGCAGTTTAAAGATGAATGCATGAGTAGCTATATCTTGATGACTCTGTGTCTTTATGCTATAATCTAACACTCTTAAACAAACCACTGCATAATCAGCGCTGTTTCCTCCAAACTGTACTTTCAAGTAGGTATTTTTACATTGTGTCATGCTACTTTCAAAGGATCAGAATGGTTCTTCCACTAATAGCAGGAATAGTACTGTCAGTACAAGCAATGCTATTAGTATTAATGGCTGTATTAGTAGCAGCAGTATTAGTAGCATCAGCAGTGGTCATAGTGTATAAAAGCTACTTTGAGGATATCAGGAAAGTGTGGCTTGGCTTCCTTGTTGCACGGAACATTTCATAATTCAGGATCACTGTATTCTGTCATTCAGCTTATTTCACAACGTTATATTGCATGCTTACAATGATACGTGTTTTCCACTGGTAATCAGTCTCTCGCGTGTTTGTGTTTCTGATGAGCCTATTGCCTTGCCCTGATAAATCAATAAGTGTTTATTATCACGGAAAACACATGCATCCATTGTGCACGCTGGGAAGTCTGGTGTGTGTTTGTTCGTGTGTGTGTGTGTGTGTGTGCGTGTGTGTGAGTGTGTAAGTCCCATTCTCAGATGCTGGTTGTCATGACGTCTCTAATATAATCACCATTCGTCACCTTGTAACACATCTTCTGGGGAAGCGTGTGTCATGCTGGTGTCGCAGCTCTCTGCAGATCATGTTTTAATAACACTGAGTCCATGATAGAAGCACATTATCAAAGGGAAGACGACAGTGTGCAGCTACAGAAGAAATCTGTGGAACTCTAGTTTTACTGTACTGTGCTGATTAAAATGAACGTAATCCACGGTTTAAGGGGATCCCTATGTTCTGACATTTGTCCACAGTGTATTGTGTGTACATTATTAATCATACGTGGCTTCTTTCTGATGTGCAGTCTTTCCTTTTCTCTACCTCAACTAGTCTAGTTTGTCCTTGCAATACCTACTATTGATCTATCTTCACGCATACCTTCCTATGCCAGTACTTTTTGCAGTGTGCAAACTCATTAGATGCCTCAGACACAGCATGGGTCCCTGCAGGAATGTTGCACCAATATTACAGCGCTTCTCTCCTGAGCAGCAACTAGTCGACCTCAAACACAGGCACTGCTTTTCCTTTTGCAGCCATCCTTCATCCCTCCTTTAATATTTCTCACAGGACCAGACTGATTCCATGTAATAAAGGCGGTACTGATGACGGACACTTCTTTGCATGCCTGTTTAGTGAATTCTATTAATATTTTATTTACTTGTCTTGACTTTAAGTCTTTTATGCCTTCATGTAGTATTTGAATCTTGTAAATATGATGAAGTATAAAGACACTCTCAGTAATGATGGAAATGTGGCTCTGATTTCCAACTTGCTGTGACTCAGGCTTTAGTTTTGCTCTAGTTTGTTTATTGTCCTGACTGGGTTTAAATATAAAAACTAGCTAAACTAAGTTTTATTATACTAGGCATAAATAGAACAGAGCGAATGAAAGAAAACGTTTGCGTGTTTGTGTCCCTCCTGTGCTCAGTCACAGTGATTGATGACCTTACCTGACATATGATTTCAATTAACATCAAAGGGAGAAAGTAAGTTATAATGGTCAGTTGGACTCCATCCTTCACCTGTATATCCTTTTAGCAGCAGCGTTTTAGGTGACTGCTGAAATCCTGGGGTGTGAAATGTGTGTGTGTGCGTGTGTGCTCTTGTTAGTGGCAGTGGGCATTATAACAGATAGGGGTGCAGTAAGGATAGCTTGTGATCTCTTTGTCAGCAGCCAATGAAAAAGTGAATGTTAGGGACAGATGGAAAGAACAACAAGCAAGAGACGGCAGGGGGGCACTGGAGAAACTCAGCTTTATTGACCAAAGATAGAGAGAGGATACAGACATCAGAGCGATAGAGAGAGAGAGAGAGAATGTGACAGAGTGAGTTGTCATAGCGAGAGAGAGAGAGGGAAAGAGAGAGAGAGGTTTGAACAATAGAAAATGGCTCCTTTTTGTTTTAACAGTCCATACAACCGTGAGGGCAGGCAGACAAGAAAAAGAGAGACCCCTACAGAGTCAGAGGAGTACTGCAGGCGTGGCAGTGGGGCTGGTGAACTCTACGAGTCTGTTGTTCATGTACAGCTCCTTGCATTACAACAAGAACACACACACACACACACGCATACACACACTCAAACAGGCAAACCGGATTGGTGAGGCTCCGTTAACTTGAAGTGAGTCTTCTTTTCTTAAATTTTTGATTGTGAGTGCATTATCTTTTGTAGGTACGTACAGTAAGTGCTTCTTTGCTCTGTTGCACATTGTGTGTGTGCACCATACCTTGGGCAAATGAACTCCACACACAGGCTTCTCTGCGTGGCCTCCTCCGTCTTTAAAAACCAAACGGTCATGCAGTGGATATGTTTTAGCCAATCAGGGACACTGGACAGGACCACGTGAGTATACGTCCCCAGCCTACATGAGCCTTGCAGTGTGTTTGCTGCAAAATAACTTAATATGGGGTAAAAAAAGCTCAAAAGAAGCATCTTGATGTTTCCTCATTCCTTATTCCATGAGATCTAGTGTAGTAAACGTGACCCAAGAGAATATACATGGACATGGTAAAGAGGATAATGTGAAATAATGTCAGCAAAATGGTTATATTGCAGATGAATTTTGATCTTGATTTTAAAAAAAATTATGGATTTAACTTTATAATTGGCTATCTGTAGGGAATTAGTGTAAAAACCTGGGGGTTGGTCAGTGGTGATGTAAACAGAATGTGTTTTGAAGTCAACATGCGACCATGCGTGGCATGGTTATTTAAAATCCTGCCTCTGCACAGTGTTTTAAGACCCTCAGATGCCTTCGAGCCCCGCCGTAACACGTCTGGGAATGGCAGCAGCCACCAAGAGTTCAGAGAAGATGTTGGTGGTGGTAGTCAGAGGAGGGGGAGTGGGGGTGGGTCGTGAGGGGTTAATAGTGAGAATTACACACGGCAAAGCAGTGAAGTTCGAGAATGGAAATATACAAAGCTCGTGTTTGTGCACTCATACAGTGGTGATGTGGCGTTGTAGGACATCGGAACAATGTCTAGTACCCAATAATAATCAGATTTATCTCTAGATTTCTATATAGATGTGGAAAATAAAGTCATCACTAAATAGAATATAGAGCATATTTACATTCTTTATCTACACAGGAAACTAGCCCCCCCCCCGAAGCAGGGTCTGTTGTAGGCCAATCACACAGCCAGCGGGACTGACTGACTGCAGCAGTGGCCAGTCACAATAAAGCATGTATGCTCGAAGGCCGACTACATTTGTGCACTGACCGGACTGTTGGGAGGTGGGTTTGTATAGCTGTGCACACAGCCATGTACGGAAAGAAGTGATTGGCCCAGAGACCTTTCAGTGCTGGGAATTTGCTCTTTGTTGCCAATATTGTCTTTCATTCATTTTGAATTAGTCCACAGTGCACAGATGTTCTTTACTATAGGGCCCGGACCAGCAGAGCAATCAAAGACGTGACTGGAGGAAAGAAATAGAAATAGTGCTGCATTCTGATAGAAAAGGTTGTTGAGGCTCTTCAGATCTAGTTAGTCAAACGTTTGCTGCCATGTTGCTGTTTTCCATGTTTGATGTTGGTGAATCAGATCTACACCCTGGTTGGAGTTGAACCAGTGACAGTACATTTACTTGCTACACACCTGAGCCGCCTAAATCAGATCATTTGGATCTGAAGAACCTCTGTGACCTTTTTGAAAGCACGCGGACGTCTTCTTCAGTCACATATCAGGCTCTTTTAACTTTATTCATGTCATTCTAACCACAGTTGCCTGCAATGGTAGAAGTGTAGCCACTAACTCTGCAGAAACCACTTCACCATGCGCCCGTTGAGCATCAGCATCCCCTCCAGGTTCCACGTGACAACAAAGACACTCGAAATGGAGCAAAATCTTTCCAGAGCATCCATTATCATTCATCAGAATGAGGATGATTACGGCTTTTGAGATCATTGCTGAAAGCCAGCCGGGTAATAGTCCTGCAGTGTAATATATATGATGTTATAATGACACCCAGGCCACATTATTTGTAGCACCCTTGTAAACGAGGGCCTGGTTGGTGACTACGGCAAGAGCTGGCAGTGTTTTCAGTCTCTTTGAATTGTAGAGTAGTATAATGGATCTCTGGCAGCTTTCTGCGGCCGTGAGGAGAATTGAACAGACAAAGGGATGGACATGAATTGCACTCTCTCTAAAAGCTCGTTGGAGCGCAGCTGTCGTAGTTGTAATTTAGTAATATGGTAGGGCTTGTTAATATTTATTATTCACAACATTGTGCCCAGGTTGTTAGTGGTAACAAATGTTTGTTCAGTGGTGGAAGTACGTGTTCCTTTGCTGCCCGAGTGTACTCATTAAGCTGCCGTTAGCTTCCTGTGCTCTATAGGAAAAGTTGGCTTTATAGCTCCTACCGGCTGCCAAAAGGTGTTCCACGGCTTCTTATTGGCTGCTGAGTTAGGAAGTACTAGAATAGGAGGAAATGACCTCAGCAGTGGAATAGCTGGAGTTAATGGACAAAATGACAGAGTGAGACAGAAAGAGAGAGAGAGAGAGGTGAGAAAGAAGAGAGAAAGAGAGAAAGAGATTCTCGTTTTTACTAACTACAGTGTCAAAAACCTCCCACGGAAACAGGTGTCCCAACAATTCAATGGCCTTTTCAGTTTCAAAACAAAAGGGAGGAAAAAAAAAGCTCAGATAACAACAGCAAACTGAAATAAAAATCGAATCGAACTTTTTATCGAACTAATTATCTCTATTTCCTTCGTCAGGACTATCGGTGTGGAAGAATGAAGAGGCACATAAAGAAACCAAGGCAACAAGTACCCTCCTCTCCGCCCTGGTCAGAGAGAGTCTGCGCAAGGAAGGGTGGGAGTGGGGGTGGGGGTGGGGTTCTTTTGAGTTCGTAGGTCGGCTGTGTGGCTGTTTGTGTGCGTCTGGTTAAGTCTGGAGAGAGAGAATTTAAGAAATAACTGAGACCGTGTTTGTCTTATTTACGGTTTTATCAACTGGCTTATTAAAGACGGTAACCTGGTTGATTGTCCTTAGAGCCAGACACGCTGTTTGGTTAGACAGCATGGCAATGTGACTGATTGTCCACTGAGAGTAGTGTTATATAAGCTGGTTTAAAGTGTTTGCTTCTTAATTTGGATTCATGATACATGAGTTGTTTGAGGAGGAGGGGGTCGGGGCAGAGACTCCATGTTGACGGAGAGGGGAACGAAAGAGCAGAGATGTGGAGGTAATAACTGAGTCAAAAGTCAAAGGTCAGACAACAGTGTGTGTGTGTGTGTGTGCATGTGCCAGCCGATCAGGTTCCAGAGGAGGAGGAGGAGGAGGAAGGCAGGGCTTCTGTTAGTAACCATCCAGAGACAGAGGAGAAGAGAGGGGAGTTGTGGGTAATAATAAAAGGGTGGAAGAGGGAGAAGATTCAGTCACATGAGGATGCAGCACTCGCAGCGTTTCCTCTTGTCTGTACCTGTGGCAGGGGTGAGGCCTGGCGGGGGGGCCGTGTTGGTGTCGGGATTCGCCGGGGGCGAGGAGGCGCTGTCAGGCTCACGGCCGTCAGATGACAGTTCCGTGCTAGCGGCCTCAGATGTGGCTGGCCGCCCCGACACAAGGTCGGCCGCCGTTCCGTCAATGATGGACAGGTCAGTGACCGTCTTCTCCCTCAGCGACTTCTCGTCATCTTCGTCGATCAGGACCACCTCAGCCTTGACGGCCCCATCAAAGCCGAGCAGCCGCCTGCTCTCGCTCGTGTCCTCAACGTCCTGGTAGCCGAGGAACACCATGGTGACCGGGTGCTCTTCGCTGGCTTGAGGAGGTGAGGTGAGCTCGGCGCCTGGGTGAGCCGAGGAGCCAGGCTGGGTCGTGATGGGAGCAGAAGGTGGCATCATGCCAAGCCGAGGCTCCCTCTGAAGGGTGACCTGGGCTGGTGGGCTTGAAGGGATGGATGGTGGGGCGCAGGAGGGCGGAGACAGATCATCGACATCTGCTGGGGAGACGTAGGCCTGCGGGGCGGATGGGGTCACATTCACCTGATCTCTGCTGCCATCTCCTCCGTGCACAACAGGCCTGGCAGCTCGTTGGATCAGCTGGTCGACCTGCGCAGAGCTCCAACCGTTCTCCACTGTGGTGGTGGAGACGCCTCCGGAGGAAGTGACCTCATAGACCACCTTTCTGCCATCGTCGTAGACTTTGACGCCACGCGATGCTGCATCCAGTGGGCTCACGCGGTTGGCAGACAGGATGCGCTGCTCGCCGGTCAGCGGGTCGTGTTGTACGTTGATCTCCATGGCAAACATTGCTGTTAGGGGAAGGGGGATGGGAGGGGAGACAGGGAGGAGGGAAAGGTTTGATACAGAAGGGGGTGGGGGGAAGGATAAGTGAGGTGGGGGAGGGAGAAGTGAGGAGGTGGGGTGTTAAGAAAAGGTGGAGGAAGCAAAGGGTGAGGATGTGGACATTGTTCTCGATGAAACTGATTCCTGCAATATGAGTTTTCATTCAAACTGCAATTAGTAAAAAGACACGCAGCTTCTATTTTTACCATAAAGGATGCAAAACCACAGATGCAGGTGAGGAAACGAACTGTGCCTGAGCTACTGAGAAATAGTTAGGAACACATTTCCTGTTATTGGTACTTTCTAGTAAACTGGAAATAGCAAAAGCAATAGCAAGTTATAAAAATGAAAACAGCCACATGTCCTTGTGAAAGACCTCCAGTGAGTTGGAAAATGTCGATCTTGACACGAGACGCTTGATTTAGTGATTAAAAGCACATTTGCTTCTGCAGTTAAGTAAGTTTTCAGTTACTTTACAGGGTAAATATTAAGGAAAATACTAATAAAAGAAGTAGAAGAAGTTTAATACCTGAGGTTTAGTTTTGTTCTTACACTTATTTTTGACGTACGTGTAGATCTTTGTCTTAACTTTGCATTAAGTATCGCCTAACGTTACTTTTGAGTTTCCACCCCACTTAGTTAAATACACATGTAACATAATCACCTTAACTTAGAGAGTACTAAAACTTTTTTCTATCAATAGACAAACTGTATTGCTATTGCTACAGATTTATACAAATAATAAATAATAAACCACTATTACTCTTACACTCTGTGGTACCAAGGCAGCTGATGAACCAAGTCCTGTAATATAGAGTTGGAGCGAAACGCATGCTAACACATTCTCTGTTACTAAAAGGTTTCTATAATGCTGATACAACAGTATATTTACAATGACACTGGAAAGCAAAGTTGATCCTAATATGTATCAAACTAATCACTGATAATTGATTCTCAAAATCTACATTCTTGTTTTTGCTGATAAAAGAAGTGATTTTGGCTCCACAGTCTGGATTTTCAGAAGTCGTTCAGTTACAACATGAAGTTGAGACGGCCAAATATTCTAAATGTTGATCCAGCGTCTGATGTGTGTACCTCCAGTATACAGTGTTTGTCATTACGAGTTCATCACTGTGCGGTCTGAGTGTTTTTCTCAGCACAGATCGATGTGAAACTGCTGAAGTCCATTTGAGATTTGACTCACCCGTACAACGTGTGCGCGCGCGTGTATCCGTGCTTCGTCTACCCTCCATGTGCGCGCGAGTTTGTCCTGATAATCCAACTTGGCTGCGGCCCAAAAACCTTCCTGTCCTCCCTTCCTCCCTCCCTCCCTCACTCTCTCTTCTATCCCTCCTCATCCTCCAATCCACCCTGTCTTACCAGGTCTTGGTATGGCGGTTTCTCCAGGGGCAGGTGGGCCAGGTCCGCCGCGTACAGGACGCAGGTGGTCAGGATCGGGTCGGTGCAGTCGGAGAGAGGGGCAGACATGCAGCCGGTTGCATCTAGTGAGCAGGAGCACAGGAGGGGAAATGACACATGGTCAGAGGGACGTTAGAGGCCGTGAGGGAGAGAACAAACACACACACATACACACACCTGGGCACCAGACACAGGCTGATACACACATATGCACGCTGGGTATGCACACATACCGCACCCTGACACAAAAACACACACACACATGCAAGCCCAGCCCCCCCACAGAGAAACTAACCACACCCCTGAGTGACCCTGTTTTGAGACTCCACATACACACACATACGCACACCAACAAAACTCACACACACCCATACCTCTCCCCCATCTCTAAGGTTTCTGTGTCCATTTGCAACTTTAGCAACACTCAGATTCAGTGCTTATGCAAAGAAGTGTGTGTGTGTGTGTATTGGAGTGTAGGTGTGTGTGTGTGTGTGTGATGGGAGGAACAAAGCTTTTGGGGCTTACAGGGCTTGATGGTGAATAGGGGGGATAAAGGCAGCGACCGCAGGCTGCAGAGTCATGGCCTTGTGTGTGTGTGAGCTTCAATAGTCTCGCTGAGCCGGGTCCTGTGTGTGTGTGTATGTATGTGTGTTTGGGTGCACGTGCGTGTTTGTGTTCAGGTATACATATGTCTATGTGCATCTGTGGGGGTTCACGAGCGTGCTCTGGCCCGCATCTCTCCTGCCTCAGCGAGACTATTATTCACACACACGTATGCACGCACACACACACACACACACAGAAAACAGAAAGAGAGAGGGACCCCACTCAAAGTAGAACAACAATAACTCAGGGGAGGACACCATCCCAATATGGTTTTTGTGTGCATTTTTTGTGTGTGTGTGTGTGTGTGTGTGTGTGTTTGTGTTGTCATCGCTCATACCCATCCCAATATCAGACTTGAAAACAGACAGGAGAAAACCCGTATGAGTCATATTAGAGTGATATTTCTAAGAGTTAGCTGACAAAATAAATCCACTATAGGTTTCATCTCATCAAAATTACACAATAACCAGACTAAGAAACATATTTAACCATGATGAACAATCCAAACAATGCTAATCCTGCCACTACGTCAGTGTGCGAGTGCATTGTCGGTCATTATTCTACAGGGAAGTTAAAGATTGCATTGCATTCATATCATTTGTATTAAGCGCACTTGAAGCAACAGGTCTCCATGTCCATGTCCTGCTGTTTTTTATTTGCTCTCAAACACAAATAAAAAAGCGATTATAATGTAATTAAACAAGAAACTGATAACAGATTGCAAGATGGAGTGGTTACGGCAAAGTAAGCCCCAGCTAGCTAGAGCAGAATTTCAGTGTTAGCATGCTTAAGGTCAGGGCATACAATCTAATAGCTCACGCCAGGTTTCAGACAGGTGTTCTCATACCTTCTGCAGATCTTCTATTGAGCGCTCCGTCTCTTTCAGCCGTTCCCGTAGAACCTGCTCTTTGGCTGATATCTGAGACTCTTCACTCAAGCGCCTTTATTTCAGACTCGAGCCTGCAAGCACAACGAATACAGGAGAGCGTTTTCAGTCAGGATGTTGGAAAAGTTGGGGCATAAAAGACAAAAACACAACAGGAAGTTTAATATTTGGAGCAGGGCAGGCCAGTGGCTCATTCATGAGTAAAAATGCAAATGTATCTGACTAGATGCATCCATGCCCTCCATGGATGGTACTTCTTTAGATGTGGCTTTGCGTACTGCACTGTAGGGTGAACATTTGCTGTACGCACCCAGACCACCTGGGTTGGCGCTTACTGCTCAGTCTGTTCTCGTGGCCTCCTGGGTGCATTTCTTACACTGGTCTAATCCAGATGCTCCAAACACATGAAATGACCAGACAGAGACTTGAAGGTTCAGGAGGAAAAACAGTACAAGCATCTGGCCAAGAGCTTTGTCTGATGGACTAATCTCTACATCCTCCAGCAGCACACTGAACTCCAATAATGAACTGGTCATCATGGTAGCATTTAATGCAAATGCTCAGGCATGACAAAAACAAGGTTCACTTTTATAAAGAAGCCCCAGAACATGACAAGCTAGGTCTAAAGCTCAGTGATTCTGCAGCAGTGTAATGTGCAGTTTATCCCTGACTGATGGGTTGATTGAGATTATTCTATCCACTAGGGCTGAAGAATGGCATGATCCATGCGGTACATCCTCCACTGCTAATCCTGTTTCCACAAGGTGTAAGTATTAGTGTCTTTTTGAGGCAATCACCTACTCCTGATTTTCAAGTGAGTCAGTGTGACTTTGCACCTCCAAAACAGCATGTATCATTGATTCGTGCGCCACAAGTAGCAACGCCCATACAGCCAGCTTTGACATTTTCACAGGACAGTCTTGTGACATCAATATTGTTCTCAAAATTTCCTTCAAAATGTGCTGATGTATGAATACACACACACATGCACACACCCATGTATCGCCACGTGGACATGCAAGAGATGGATGCAGCAACAATAGTAGGAAGCGGTCAGGGAGGAGGACCATGGTTGCTTCCTCACTGACTGCAAGCACTCACAACACTTCAGAATACACTCCTCTGGGACGTGAGGAATTTGTGCGTCAGTGTGTGTGAGCGTGCAGCAAGAGATATTAAGGTTCATAACTTGCGCTGGGACCTCAGTCGGTCTTCCCACAGTATTCCAGAATCAATAGGGTGAGACATGGAGACATTTTATCCGAGCGAGTTTAGAGAAACGCCAGGTCACAGTGCACAAGCCAAGTACAACTATCAACGCCTAACAGGGAGAACATTTGGGGGTTTGATAAAGCTAACACAATTCTAGATTGTATCTTTACTGTGCAAACAGAGAGCCTGGGCAATCGTCTTATCACAGAGGTTTAACTAAACAACCTAACAGCTTCAATTTCATCTGGACATCTGCCAGTTTCTGCTGAGGGTCATTCCCAACATTGTGATGTATTGATGTCATACCTAAAGACCAAAACTGTGGAAATACAAACAATGCTTTCTAAAGAATTGATAACTGCTTTTCAGTAGCTAAACGGTATATTGCATGCATATACACACTGTTGAGGAGACATGCAACTGTTAGTAATTCTACTGCATTTTGCAGTAGCTGGTTGGTTGTTTACCTACATTGATATTTGCATATGATTCAAATAGTGAACTACTTTTTTTTTTTGTTACTTATTGTGCAATTTACAAATAAACTACAAATTTTTGGGGCTATAAAAAGCCAAAGGAACACTTGGTATTGTATTGAATGTATTAAATATCCTTTAGTCGGGATGAGTTGGGATGCTAGATCATTTGCCACTCTATCGTATATTACATTTTGCTATAAACTCACTTTAAGGGGCTTTTTATTTTGCTCTCATGTGACTTTTTGTATTATATTTTCTCAATTATTGTTATATATATATATATTTTTAAATAATTTTTATCACATACTTTGTCAATTTGATTAGTTTTGTGGCTCAAACTATTTTTTAATAAGCTTTAGTTAACCCAAACTAGCTAGCTTCCCCAACACTGTGTAAACAGTATATTTAACTGAGATCAACATCTCCCCTGCAGGAGAACTCAGCAGAGCATTGAGCATGCATGTTGCAGACTCTGTGGTGTGCTGGGGCCGCAGCAGAGCAGTTCTCGGTTGCAGTGAGATTTTATTGGCTGCATCTGTCACACAAATCTGTGGTGTGTCTCTGCAGAACGTATTTTCTGCTTCAGTGGGAACCTGAAAACTGAACAAAGCTCAAGACCAGCTTCATACCATAAAATTAGCCTCCTGTACCTGGGTCCTTGCCATTGTGTGGATCACAACAATCACTACAGCTCAGGGTCAGTCAAGTGCTACTTGATATCAGACTTTTCAGGGGTCTGTGTACTCAAAAAGAGAGGCGCATTGTGTTTTGCAATGGCATGAATGTAACAAATATAGCAACATGTGCAAAAGCTATTTCAACACTAGGGTCAATTCTGAAGAGAGCCGGCGTCTTATCAGAGTGTATTGTCCATTATAATGCAGCATATCAGGCTCATGTTGGACTGGAACATAGCAGGAACTTGGCACCTTAATCACATACTCTGTTTATACCTGCAGCATATTGCAGATGGCATTAAGCAGGTGAAAGTAACTTATTACAACCATGAAAACTGCACTGTTATTTTCAAGACTTTCGTCTTATCTTGAGTGGTTCTTAAGCATTTTCTTCAACTTCATATCTTGTGAAAAGTGTATTTTGTGGTCTATTGGTCTTCTCAGCGGTTATTTATAAATACAGTAATGCTGGAGTGTACATCCTATATTTAACTCAGCCTTGCTGGTATGAGAAACAACCACCCAACCTTGGATTGAGCTGCAAGGACTGCATCACAATGTGTAATCGGTTTATATAAGTACACCAGTCACTGTAACGGAAACTCTTCATATATCAATATTTTTCGTGATCATTTTGTTGACGCTATGTACAAACAAACAAAGCTCTGCCAGCCTGTGAGTTGTATGACGACAGCAGAAGAAACGGGGTATTAACTGGAGACGACAAAAGTGTTTAAATCAATATGCAAAACCACTGTTAACACCAAGAGGCACTAAAAGGCCTGATTGACTGTCCGTCAACCAAACTGCAGCAGTGAGTTTCCCAAACGCTGCAAGTAACCATTAAGTGTCCACAGGCTAACAGGCTAACCACAACTGCCTGTCTCTAAAAGATTAATATTTCACATCATGTTCAGCTTTAATGAGCTCTGGAGGACAGATTTCAATCAGATGCTGTTATGATGGGGCCAAACTTGGTTGGTGGAACAGCTGGAGATGCTAGAATGGAAGAAGCTCATTGGCTGCGTTGCCCCATCTTTAACTTGGTCCTCTGAATTGGCTGAACTTGGCTAGTTATCATGCTAATTCTCAGTTTGCCAGCTCAGAGCAGAGATGCATGCAGTTCAAAAACAAGTTTTAAGAAAAGAAAAAGTGCCCTAACACATGAGCATGATAAAACTGGACCCACAGAGATGCACAGATACTGTTTCGGGCCATAAACACACAAACTCTACAATGCCCGACAGCAACTATATCCTTCAGGTTGGAGGTTTAAGACGAGTCTTGTTTTACCCTCTGCTTCATCCTCCTTGTCTGATACAGATGTGCGCACCCCGTTGCCTCTCATGTGGCTTCTCTTCCTTGCTCCTCCCTATCTCATTTCCCCGTTTCCCATTCTGGCGGGAAATGGCTTTTACTTCTGCTTCCTGTAAGCTGCATGAGGTTTTGCCAAAATGGACATGAAACAAGATTTGTGACCGGAGGAGGACGCAGCGTTCTCATCCTACTACGCCTCAAGTTCTCCAGATAAAACAAATATCAGAAGCATTAAGACATGGGGGGTTTGATCATGTCTAATCTATAGTCCATAACGTCTACTCTATTGTGCATAAAGCCCTTAACACTTTAATAAGTTGTCTCAATCCTATCTCACAGAATCTAAATCTTTCTGTGTGAGTAGGACCTCGAATGAAAAACCGCCCTAATATCACTGTCAGACTCCTGCAGGGACTCATACTGTGTCTGAGGCACCAAATGAGTGTATCCACTATAAAAAACACTGAGTGGGTAAGACAGTGGGTAAGAGGGGTACATACGAGGTGGATTTGGAAAAAAAGGTGGGGGTGAAGGTAGGAACGAGGTGAGTATGAAAGTGGACGGGCAAGGTGCACAGAGAAATAACATACTAAGGTATACACCACAATGCAAATCACTAAGTCACCACAGCAAAGCACAACCTGAATGTGATTCACTTCTCTCCATGAAGACTCTCAAAGGTGACGCCTCCTACAGGACTGGATTGGATCACTGTGCCTTTGAACGCATCAACCCTCCGTGTAGCCTTTAGTTAGTGTGCGCAGAGAAGCCAGTAACACTCATACTTGTGTCTGGCGCCCTCTGGTGATTAAACCCCATACATGACCAAAACTGGGAGCGTGGAGAGAGAGAGGAAAAAGCATGATGGAACTTCTTTCATGACCCTTCCTTTGGCCAAACTACAGGATTTCCCACCTTTATCCACCCATAATAAAACTCATTAATCCTTCACAGGGTTTTGTTATGAGGTCATGAATGAATTCTTCAGTTTAGTGGTTTGTATTAATGGGGTTCGCTCTCTTTAGGAGGTAAAAACCAGTAATGAATGAAGCCTACACACCTGGCACCCTTAAACACATGATCAGCTGTCCTACAGGGGGTTACTTTAATGTCTCATCCTGTTTTATACCTCATGTCACAGTCTTTTTATAGCATGTAGCGAGTACATTGTTACATAATTAAATCCTATACAGTATGCATATAAAAATGCGTGAAACTTTGTGCAACAGAGAAGCCTAGACCTGCAGAACCACACACGTCTGTGTGTGTGTGTGTGTGTGTGTGTGTGTGTGAGAGAGAGAGGCAGAGAGCGATGAGGCCACGACCTTGCACTGGCCCTCCCTTTCCTCTGCTTCTCGTCCATCCTCTCTTTATACGTCTGTGTCTGGCGGTGTTGCTATCTCTGTGGCAATCCTGAAAGAGCCCAGTGATGTCACTGTCCCGCCCTGTCAACTCACCGCAGGCCAGTTGCCATGGATACGCCTGGGTGGGCAGCGGCTGCTTTCCACATCATACAGAAGGAGGAAGAGCAGACATCTGGTTTTACATGTGTGGTGGATGTGTGTATTTGTGTACATGTGACACGCAGGCTGTCAGATACAGATACAAAGAGAGACAAAAGCAATGACAGACCGAGGATAGAGAGAGGACGTCTAACCACACTGTGTATTTATACACAGTACCGAATGTGTGCTGAGTGTCACTGTAGCAAACTTGCTTTCTAGGTATAGTTCCTCTGCTCAAGAGGAAATGGGCGGCACCACTGAGCCACAGTTTTTCTTTTTTTCTGTACATATAAGGAAATAATTTAATAAAATGTATTGAGGTATTTTTTGTATGATCACTATATTTACATGTATGATAGCAGTGAATAATTACACTTTTGTTACAGAGAAGTACAAAGGACATGAAACTTCAAAACGACAGGCTGCTGCTGGACTACAACGTTTCAGATGGGTGTTGCTGCAAAGAAGCCACAGACTCTGAAATGTAGAAGCTTTACACGTGTGTTCAACCCTGCAGCGAAATAAGATCTCTAAAGACAGAACAGTTCCAGGGTTAGCGCCACAGACTCAGTATCCAGTGGAACACTACAGTCACAATCTTCTCTTCAATCGCGAGCACATTAAGATGTCACAGCAAAGTTGACCTTTGACCTTTTGGATATAAAATATCATCACTTCATAAAATGGGATGGCTTCACGGCGGCAATATTTCAAATCGTTTCATCCCAGTGGACATTCGTGCCAGATTTGAAGAAATTCCCTCCAGGTGTTCCCGATGTTCACGAGATCACAACCCAACACATGTACCGCCTCTGGCCACAGCTATCACCAGCGCAGAGGCACGAGACCTCCAGCAAACTCCTTGCTAGTGTTCCTGTTTTCTACTGGAAATGTAAAAGTCACTTGTGCCGCACAGATTCTTGCCTCCTCCAGTCTCTGCCTTAAGTGTTGATCCGACTTCGAGGTCACACATCAGGAAGATTGCTACTTGGCATAAAAACAAAAGAGGAGCTCATCCAGTTGTTTATTCCTTTTTGCTTTTGCCATGAAAGAATTACTGTATGTGGCTGAGATTCACACACAAAACCAAAGATACCTCATATATCTCTTACTATCTCTGTCCCAAGTCTGTATTTGTGCCATTGTTCACAGGTTAAAGGGCGCATCAAGGCAAATTAAAGGCTGTGCTGTAGGCAACATGACAGGGCAAGCAGAGTGGATACTAAATATACAATGCTCTACACCCAGAGTACTTCATTAGTAGAAGTAGAATGTAAATCCATCGTGGGATCATGATGGGATTATGGGAGTCCTCCCCACTACTGCCACTATCACTGCATTAAGCTTCTTCCAGTTAGTCCTGCCTCAGTGCTCATTGTTATACTGGATGTGATGATTCTGTTTGACTTTGTGTTTTTGCTTTTTGGTTGTCTGTGCTCTGCTTTCCTTCCTCCTTCCCTTTCCGCTCCTGCAGGTTGAGCGTGTGAACAGGGAGGCGTGGTTGGCTTTTCCCGCGGAAGCAACGAGGCACACCTGTCTCCACTTGATCTCATCTACTCCTCCATAAATGCCAGCTCTCTGCTGCGCTGTGCTGCCAGATAGCCCCATCTTGTGCAGTAGTGCTATGTGTCGTCTCAACAGTGTGTTACTTGTGTCTCTCTGTGTCAGTGTCTCATGGGGTCTTGTACTCTGTTCAGATTGTCCCGTGTGTCTCGCCGCTCACCTCACATAGCATCTCCAGTGTTCTGCGTTTGTCCCTCATATCCGCTCCTCCTGTCGTCTCCAGGATGAGTCTTGCTCCACCATACTCCAGTGAAGGGAACGAGTCAGCCAGCTACCCTGTCCACCAACTTAAAAGACTCTCTTGTACCGTCTCTGCTTTGGGGCCCTGGGTGTTGTTGCATTAGACTGAAAATGAGAGTTTCTCAAATGCTGCTTGCACACAGAATGAAGCGTTGCAACCCAAGCAGCTGCCAGTGCTTACTCGGTTTGATTTGGTGATAACCTCAGACGTTCGATGACTAAAATCCTGTGTTTGTTTGAATTGTAGACTTTAAAACAACCAAATCTTAAAAGTGTATCCCTAATGTGTCTTAGAGCTGGAAAAAGTCAGTCTATAAGTGTTTGCCAGACAACACTGCGATGCTGTTACAAAGGGGATGTCACGGTGTTGATAGGTGATCAATTAAAATGGGAAATAGCTTGTTATCGTGAATAAAATTGTCGATTTCTCTGGGTTTAAAAATTGTTTGTGATAATGTGCACAGGTCAATGACATATAATCATCATACACTGTATTTCTTTTAGATCAGATGTCACATAAATGCTAATGCCCAGAATTATGGGAGTAAATGTCAACAATTACAGAAAAGTGTATGCTGGAGTGGCACTCTGTTGGCCTCACCTCTGCTGTTATGTGCTCAGGCAGCACTTTAACTGCCGTCACCTTTGGGGAAAGTAGTTGACAACGTGTCCAGGAGTTCTGAATGACAACATCCCAACGTCTGACTGATCGCTGTTGTGTCATACAAAAAGCCCCTCTGTTTCACAACACTGAAAGCACTGTGCGGTTAGACGCTGATGAAATATGCCTTTTTATGGATAACTCAATTTAACTTTAACTCTGTGGTCAGTAGAACTTGGAATTATGAGTCTGTTTAGGCTTTCCAAACAGGGTTACGCACGTATCTGTGACTTCCGAATCTTGCTTTTTTATTTTTCATGAATCTGCCAATGATTTGTTTTCCAAATGATCTCTTATTATTTTTTGTTTTCTTTTTAGCTAAATGCCTTTTGTTTTGAAACTGATGCTTTGTCTGATCAACAGTCAAAACCAAAAGATGTTTAGTTTTGCAAAGACATCAGACACATGCAGTCAGTCACTAGTGCAAATGCCTTTCTCGTCTCTCAGTGTATGAGAGCAAACAGATAACGTTACTCCAGGTGTAACGTTATCGATTGATATTTAACATTAATCTGAATTTAGTTAGGGTAGCTGACTTCAGATAAGGTCATTAGTTGTCTTATGTTGGCTAACATATTCTGCCAAACTGCCTCTCATCCACTATGCTTTTGGGGGAGGGGGTGACTTATTTGTAGAGTCATTTTCATTCATATCTATACAACCGCCGTGTTTATGATTTAATCAAATTGCGTTAAAGTACAGAAAGGTCTTCATTGGTGAAGCCTCCAAATGTTGATTTCAAAGTGCACAACCCCAGATCAGCCTAGACTGTTGACGTTTCTCTTTGCTCTGACTTAAAATGAGCGCAACAGTTTAATGGGCTTAGATTATAACAAGGAAAATGGGGGGGGGGGGGGGCTTGCAACGATTAAAGCCAGACCACAGAAACACCAGGGTCCCCAGGGAACGACGAGACATTTGAGGGTTTTTGTTCAAGCAAAGAGCCGTGATGGACTACCTCTTCATTCCACTCTATACACAGACCATTTTGCATGAAAAGATTTGTTTTGACATGAAGATAGATACCAAATGCTACATGCTTTGGGTTTTTGGTGACATGAAACATGAACATGAACACGGGTGGGTTATTGCCTCCATGTTTACTGTATGCCAGGACTTCGAGGACTAAAAAGAAACAGGAGGTTGCGTTGGATCTGATTTTATCTACAGTAAATGTCCAACGTGAAACACGGCTGTGTCGCGCTCTTAAATCCAGTCTAGCCTAACATGGTGTTCTGGTCTGAGCTATGTCACATTCCATAACTGGTCTTGGACACTGAGGCAGATTTGTTAGGTATAATTTAGTTTTTGCGTCTGCAGTTTGCAGTCGCATTCAGCTCATCATCACGATTTCCCAGTCGGTTTAAAACTGTGCTGTCACACTGCCAACGTGAGGCAAAAGACAAATATTCTTAGAATGGTATGTAACACGATACAGGGTCTTTCAATGGGCTTGTTGCAATAAGTATAGTTAGCTGCAGCCCGACTGCCTGCTGGGCCTCATCCAGCAAACTCCCTTTGCCTCTTCAGCGCAGCTCTGAACGGAGGTTTTCTGGTCTGGTAATTGATTGATAGTTAGACAAGATTAGATGGAACTTTATTGATCTCCCGTAGAGAAATAAGGTCACTGCAGCATCAGAGTTCAGCAGGGAGGTTTACACTATTAAAAATCTTGCTCTGCATATCCTATATAAACAGGGGAAAGATGGAGGGATCACTGAGCCGATGTGTAACTACATTGTGCTGCATTTAATGGCAAAGTTTGGTGAGAAGATAGACCACTCTCATGACTGTTAAGTCCCAGTCAGCAGGTGTTTAGCTTAGCTTAGCACCAAAATTGGGCACAGTCGGACACAGCTAGCCTTACTTTGTCCGAAGGTAAGTCTTGCTGCCAGGCAACCAGCGGAGGAGTTTGTTGCCCTGGCAAATAACTTTACAAGGATTTTAGCTGTTTCTTCTGTTTTTTTTGTCTGCTGTGCTAAGCTATGCTAAGCTGTGCTTCATACTGGATGCACAGATATGAGAGTGGTATCCATCAAAGTGAATTTGCATATGTCAAACTATTACCTTAACATAATTAATAGACCATAGAAGAGTGGAGAGCATATCAGTCACTTATGTTTATGGATTTAGATCTACTCACAGTCCCTACTAACACAGTTAAATAGACTGGGGTATGTTGAGTAGGTGTAAGTGTAAGTGCACGTGGAGCATACAGGACTGCAGATGCACAGGGTCATCATGCTGCAGTGGCCTAGTTTTTAACGGTGCTGCATAACTTAACCGTACCTACTCAAATGCAAACTATCATGTCTAAATTGTTCTCATATTCAGAAAAAGACAAAAGTTGAGAAACTTGTCCCGAAGCCCCCCCCCCCCAAAACCACACCGCTCCCCTGCAGTGGTGGCTGCATCTGCATGGGAGCTGTCTGTACAACACGAATCAAGCTCCAATCCAAAAGTAGCACGGTGTGGGTACGGGTCGGGCCACTGCCACATTGTGAAAGGGCCTATTGCTTCTGCTGGATCCCTCTCTCTGTTTACTTAGCCTGTCTCTCGTTCTGTCTCCCTCTGTCTGTTTGCTTTCCGGGCTCTGCAAAGTAAGTGTCTTCGTCTGCACACAATGGCTGCAAGTTCCTCCCTGCTCTGCCGCACTGTGTGTTCCTCACGGTGGGTTACAACAGGGACAACTGCCGGTCAAACTGCCTCTGTTACTCTTTTCTCTTTTTCTGTGTCTGTCCTCTGCTCAAAGACATTAGGTATGTGTATGAGTAAGCCCGTACAAAGATTGCTCTGTTCCCCAGTTCCCCCCTGTCACTTTATGTGATTTCCAGTTTAAGGTCAAACACCAAGCAGCACTTACGACACCACACAAAGACGCTGCTGTTGTCCTTGTGTCTTTGTGTTTTGTTTTTCATAATGTGTTTTCCATCAGGTTTGCATAATCGTATGAATAATCTGAAGGGATGCTTGTTCTTTTCTTGCCTCTTTTCCCTTTCTTCTTCAGGCCCGTAAAGCACAGTAGCACCACAGTTGTTCTCCACAGACGCACACAGCTGTTCCCCCGTCTTCTTTCCGCTCTTGTTTATGTGTTCTCCAGCGCATGAAACGATACAAGAGTGTCTATAAAGGAGCTGCCGCTTTGTCTTTGTTGCTTTCTGTCATTAAAATGTCCACAAGAGCGTGTGTTGTTAGTCTAGCGGCTATTAAAGTGGGACGGACAAGAAGTCTGGGCTTCTGCGCCATCGTGTTGCTAGACAGTGGAGTCTATTTGAATGTTTATAGGTGGAGGAAGGTGTAGTTATCATGGAAATCCAGGTTTTTGTCATGATTATAGCTTCAATCACTCTCACTCTCTCTACACACACACACACACACACACACACACAGTCTATATTCACCCCAACTATTCACCTCTGTCCCTATCAGTGTTGGAAAGACTCTGGTTGCCTGGGTTACGGTATATTCTGGGATGGTGTCCCACAGAGGGTAAATATAGATGCCACACCCTCTCCCTGAAATGCATACACACACACACACACACACACACACACACACACACATACATATACACACACCTACAGAGGCGTGGACTGTCTGTTACTGCCCTGTCCAGTCAAAAGGATCCAAACAGAAATTTGTCCCAGCATCACGTCATGACATCACACCCAAATGAATGACAGTTATTTCAAGAGTAGTAATGTCTCAGACTTCATTTCCCTCCATTGTCGGCGTTTTGAGGTAATTAAGGAACGTGGTTTTGTTACAGGGTTTGCAGCTTTAAGGTCTGTGGGACTGAAGGCACTCCTTGGACTCCCACACATGTGCTCTGTGACTTTATTTTACCCACTGGAGAAGATTGTTTTCTGAGAGCCTCAGGAATTGATTCCCAGACAGCTGGGCTCCTCTTAAAGCAATTTCCAGTGCACATCTGAGACCCTGGTTCACAATGGTAATTGCCTGAGAACCGCGTGTGCAGCATTGCTTACATATGAACATGCTAAGAAATGCCAGGTTACCCTAATCCCTGCTAAACTTTGGTTCTGTGGTGAAATTGTTCTTCTACTCTGGGAGCGACTGTTTTTCAAGACGATAACTCACACAATGTCTCATATAAATGGATTTTAAAGGTACTTTAGGACGAAGGCGAGACAGCTTCTTATACTTAGATCATATACAAAACAAAAAATGGGGTAGTAGCATTGCAAAGCATCCACCAACTTCAAAATCAAGCCAGAAACAGCCTGGAAAAGTGAGACAATTAGGATTTTTCTGATCCGTCGTGAAGGATTTTGGAACTAACTGCGGCTGTGCAAACTGAGCCTTTAACTTTCAGCGCTGACGTTTTAAAATACAGAACGTATTCATCCTTGTGATACTGCTTTGGTTTTCTTCTTCCTGTCTGTTGGCATAGTGAGGAACTAAATAAAGCCAGATTTGGCTTCACTCTGCAGGCTGGGCGGAAAGAAGGAAAAAAAAAAGTGAAACCGGAGCAGAAACATATGCCAGCGTGCAGCACAGTAAAGAATTATCTTTGTGGTTTTAATTGCTTTTGTAAGTAACTGCTGTATCTTTGCTTTGAAAGCCAGAATCAGACAACAAGTCTATTCAAAGGCGGCTGAATGAAATGATTCACACGAAGCGGCGCCACAATCGCAACCGCACTCCGGCCTACAATGCTCGCTCTTTGACCATTCACTGCTGTCCTGTTTATGCCCGTGCTAATGTTATCCCGGTGTTCGTGGCAGCGTACGATGTTGATGTTGTTTCAGCGCCGGTGATAAGCTGCAGCGGCCGCTGCCTCACAGAGTCTCTTTCATGCAGAGATTTGATAGATGAGGAGGTGGAGTCTGACTCACTGATGCCAGATTGACCCAGAGCCTCTCCGCCAGCGTAATTTGCTGAGCGTGCTCTCATCTCCATTGCTCAAATACCTGAACAATGAAATAATAAATCATCGTGTAAATACTCGTGTCGTGCGTTTCGACTGATTTGTTTTAACGCTTATCTCCTTGCTTGAAACTGACAGAACTCTGCTTCCAATCCACTATTCTTTATGATATTTAGATTTTATTTCGTAGATGATGCCGTGATTTGTGTGTATGTCACATTTCCCTCTGTCTTTCCACTCCTTCTGACACAGCGCCAACAGTTTCCGTTGCTTTGAGCCGTGCTCCTGCAGTTGTTCCTGCAGAGAGCACCTCCCATTTAGACGCTTTTCCTTTTTACTCCTTTACTTTTCACGCCCAAGGCATTTTAAGAACTTTCAAGGGTGTTCTTGTCCACCCTGCAGATGCAGACATTTTCGGGCGCAGTCAGCATCTTTCCACGGCCTGTCAGACATCCAGCTCACGAATGCACGGCGATATGCAAACAAACCAAAACACTGCTGATGCAGAAATGTGAGATACGGTTTGGTCTCGTGTCTATGGAAAACTACGCTTGCCAATAAAGCCACCAGTCCACCAGAGCGCAGGAGTGGTATTGCTTCTTCTTTGGTTCCCAGCACAAATGCAGTAATCACATGACCATTTTCTCCATTAATTCAGCACTTTGGTTAAAATCTGGTTAATATTCTCTACTCTGCTGCGTGCGGACAGCTATTAAAAATCCAGAAATACATTTAAAAATGCTTGTTGCGTCTCAGAGAAAAGAAAAGGTGCGGCCCTGCCTGTTTCTCACACCCTGCAAATGGAAAACACTCCCAGCCGAGTTTACGAGGCATCACGATGGCGAGAGCTGCCCGGCGCTTTATTCATAGCGCCAGTGATCTCATAGCCCCGGCTTCATCAAGGGAATAAGTGACTATCAGGCGGCGATGCTTGATGGGAATCAGGAAGCTCCTCCCAGAGACACAAACGCAGGAAGTGCCCACAGAATCACATCACTCTCCCTTTTTTTTTTAGCCTTCTCAATATCTCACTTTCTTCCTCTGACAAGTACGCCCTGCTTTCGCTTGTCTCTCTTCTTCTTCTTCCCTTTTTGTTTCTGCATTGTATTTAAAATACCTCTATCTCTTTTTTTAGCCCTTGTCAGCTCTTGTTGTATCTGTTGTTAGATAGGATACGTGTACGCACAGCGAGCTCTCTGTGTTTGTGTTCAAGTTATTGCACACGAAAAATGTAGATTTTGTAGCTACAGAGCTGCCCCGCAGAGTCCCATACCTGCACCGATACTTCTCCAGTGACGGTGTGTGTGTGTGTGTGTGTGTGTGTGTGTGTGTTTGCGTATTCTAACCACAGTATGAGCATGGGTTGAGCCACACGTAGTCTCACTAAACTGGAGCTCTATACTGGGTCCGATGCTTTAAATATGGCTGATGTCATGAAGGAATACTACTGTTGACGTCTTCATCTACGTTTTCACTTTGCAGCTAAAGGCGTCCCAGCTTTTGTGTTTGCAGCTGCACATGTGATGCCAGCAATGCCAAAATTAGCATTGAGACAAAACACAAGCGCAAATATCAACTGCGGTGTCCACTGTTGTACCTGTGTATCAGGTCTTCCAGCCTCTTCCCTTGTTCTTCATCCTGCTCCAGCTGTTTCCTCCGTGCCTCCCCTTCCTCTGCGGCCATTCCCTGGAGGAGCCACCGCTCTCGCATGGCTTTGGACTGAAGAAGGGAACAGAGACATTATTAGGTGCTTAGACGGTTACGGTCATGTTGCATTTCGCGACAGCCGTGTTGCAAGTCCACCTTGTCAGCTAGACGGTGAATTTCAAGATCTGATTGTGCTTTTTACATGTCTAACTCTGAATTGGATTGATAGATCATACATGAGCAAGCATGATAATAAGAACCATGTCAGCTAGCAAACAGCGTTGCTAATGTTGAGTAATTGGAACCACCAGCTGTGAATTGCATGAAACCGGCATCTAACTGTCACTCTGGCATGCGTGCTTGTGCATCCGCGTGTGCATGCACAACATGCAAACTCATAAAAACACAGTTGTAGTACTGACCACATACAGATCTACAGTAACACCATACCACTCTTCAGATAGCTCTTTTTTTCTGGCCCAGTTGTGATATTCTTAGGCGTTATCAGCAGCCAGCGGACCTCCATCACCGTTTTGTGAGAGGTTTGTGAGATGACTGCCAAGCACGGCCACAACAAATAAATCAGCACGTAGGCCCACACATGCACACAGTTTTTAGATAACACAGAGAGACTCCAAATTCAGCTGTTCTCCAGAACTCCAGTACCACAGTAATTGGTCCCAGTGATAAAGTTGTTATGTTGTAACATGCGCATACAGGGAAGTATTTTGTCAGTTTTGCACAAACTCTAATTGTTCATCCACATTTGTTTCATTTGATTCTGCCTGGTGCTTTAATTTGGGCCATGTGTGCCGTCCTATTAGATTTTCACTTTAACCACAGTTCATTCATTAACAAGAAATGAATGACATGTCATATGCTCGTACGTGAGCATTATTCTGTGCGATCATTTTACTGCTGTGGGATGAGACAGATGGCAGTTTTTTGCCACAAAAACCTTCCTCAGAGGTAGAAACTGCTCTGGAAAAGGACTAAATATAGAAATGTAAGTGCCATCTAGCTGCTGCTTGAAGACACATCAAACCGTCTACTTCAACAGAGATAAAGTTCTCCCTCTTTCTTGTTTTAATCGACTTATCTGCTGTTAATAAGCCAGAGGACCAGTGGCTGTTTGGCTCTGCCTATTGATGTTTAACCAGAGTAATGAGATTACTCTGTCTCTAGCTTTGCTCTGTCTGCAGCTTTGTAACCAAGCCACGTTTGAACCAGCAACTGTAGATAAAGATGGGCCACATGTCCCCAAAAGTAAAGCCAAAACACCTGCCCCCTCCACGTTGGGCAGATGCTATAAAACAACATACATGTCATATACTTTTGCCATCTTTAAATACAATTCACAGTTTGGACACACAAATGCACGATTAGCACAAGTTAATGTCAGGACATTATAACATTATGCCTTAGAATAGGTCTGAATCAACAGGGCTCAAAGCACCAATCATCTCATCGCACAGGGGGTTCCTGCTTGGATGCTTTAAAGACGAATGCCAGAGCCGAGTGTTTACGGCACCAACGTCTCGTCTCAGTCTGGAGCTCTGGTTTGTTACCACAACAGAGTCGAGCGCTTCGCTTCACCTTTGGCTGTTTACTGTCAAAACCGTTGCTTGGCTCCAGGTCGTAGAGCTGACAATTAACAGTGCGAGCGCCTCCACACACACACGCACACACACACACACACTGCACAATGATCTCTGCAGAAATGATTCCAAAGCTTTTTACCACCTGCTGTCAGAATGTGGCAGCGGGGCTATTTGTTTGTTTGTGTCTGCGTGTGTGGCTCCTGCACACCCACATAGCCGAGCGGACCTCTCATGGATCATCAGCGTCACGTATTCGGAGTTGGCAGCCAGGAATATTTTTGAATGAGGCTCAAATTGAAGCACACTGTAGTTTGTCAGCTGGAGATTGGACCGATAGGCTTTTTCCAAAATCACAATGTAACCACTGTTTAAATTTAGACATCTGAAAGACCTAAATATCTCCTTACAGTTGGAGTTGACATGGTTAGGGTCGCACCTAAACTTGACGCCTGGAGTTGAACTTTTTTGAAAGTCAGCCTGATGTTGCATCTGTGGGACAGCTAGTTTAGCCTGTCCATGACCTGAACGTCTGACCTCCTCATTGGGTTTTACCAATAAATTGTTACTGTGTTAGATGTAAACAAGGCTTTCATCAGACAGCAAAACAGCGACAAATAAAGTTGCGTAGGGTAACTGACCAGTCGTTTCCTCTGAGAACCAGCCTGCTCTCTGCTCTCTCTCACGCTGTTTAATAGACTTTCCACTTCCTGTTGAGCTCTGACACACAACACTGTGAGCTGGTTCCTTCAAGAGAAGGTTTTGGGGCTGTTTTCATGAGTGTGTGCTGGTGATCAGAAGCTAAAACAACCAAATTACCAAACGTCAAATCACCAATTGCCAGGAGCAAACGTCAACCCTATACTGAGGAGGTGGGGCCTCAGCAGAAAACGCTGGGTAAGGTTAACTTTACTCAGGAACAACTAAGTGTTTACACGGTGTCCCAGACTCAGATCGACGCCTCCACTCTGAGCGGCTTGAATCACCCGGCTCAGAGGTCCTTATCAAATCTCTGGGCTCCAGTCTCCATTTCCTCTCCCAGGCCACTATGTCTCTGGAGGGCGGACTACAAAGCCTGCCTCATGCTGCCTGGCTGTGTGGCACTCAGAGGTAATGGCCATTAAATGGGACTTTGTGACCAGATGCTGATAACATCTGGACTTCAAGCCTGCTGGTGTGGGATGCTAAGAAGACGAAACAGAGCAGTGCACAAGGCGCCGGAGGGGCTCGGATCCCCGATGGAGCAAAGCTGTAACATGTTTGCAATTAGATGATATCTGTTACTTCTTTTTATTTTTCTGGGAATTGGAACAAGACGCAGGCCAGATAACATGTTTCTGATAGCTGGAGGAGGTGGTTTCGACTCCAGGTGGGGCTTCTTTCTTTGTCCACCTTGGTTGGTCTGGCAAAGAGCTGGTTGCATCATTTCCTTTGCAGGAAGAAGGAGCTACCAGGCACTGAATGAGGCGCCCTCGTGGCCTAACTGCAACATCCTCGGTCTGAGCCCAGCGGGAGCCCCCCCCCCCGACATCCCTCCCCTCATTTCCTGTCTTCTCTGTACAGCTAGCTGTCTGAGAAATACATATAATGTCTAAAATCATGACAACCAGCTCGGTGATATAAGAGTAAGGAAACTGTGTATGTATGAAAATGCTGCATGTAATTACGGAATAGTGACTTCCTCAGGGGGGTTCTGCAGTTCGGCATTGATTGGATAAAACAACACAAGGCTGGCAGCGTAAAGTGGAGTCCCTGCAGTAGTCTGAAATGTCAGCAGTTGATGTCATATGTAATCTGTTATGATTATTACTTTCCATGTATCAGGTCCAAAAGAAAAGAAAAAACCAAACAGTGGCAGAAGCAGATCATTCAGGACGCGCACAACTCATACTCAGTCTGATCTGCGCCGTCTTTATTAATGGTTCTCACACACCGAACGCACGCACACACTGTGCACATGGCTCCAATCAATGTTCCTCATGTCGATATTTCTGCAAGTGGGTGTTAAACGCTGGGAAACACCAGCATGTCGGAATCAAACCTATTCAATAAAGGGCCCATTCATGCCAAGTGTGTTTAAAGACTCTAATTAGAGAATGGAATGTATTTTTATTGCAAATATTAAAACTGGCTACCAGAGATATTTGTTGTATAATGAGTGCCCGCAGCTCCGTTAACCCCACCCAGCCTGCATCTGTGAGGCGTTCGGGGGGTGCAGGATTTTCCACACAATTCCTCTGAGCTCCAGAACGCAAAAAACCCCAAAACAACGCAAAAGGTGTGGGTTCATGATTTATATGATGCATTTATTAAGTGAGAAACTACATTTTACAATAAACTCACCCACGTATTCTTGCAGAGAAACAGAAAGCTGAAGTCTTACATGTCACAAGTAGAGTGTATTTTAAGGGGCGTCACATGGCCCATCAGTCATCAAAATGTATAGGATGTGTAAGTGTGGTGTGAGTCCACCTGACAGGGCTGGTCATGTGTTTTTCTGAGCTCGTGTGCGAGGTCGAGGGATTCATTTTTCATTGGTTGAAAGGTTCAAGGTCTCACACATAAATTACCTGCTGCCTGAAAGCTCCGTCTGTCAGCAGTTCGTGTCTCCGTTTGACGCAGCTCTGACTGCTTGAACGCCACATCAGTGTTTACGTGGAACAGGAATCTTGGCTCTCCAGTAGCGGCTGGCAGTAATTATTAAGGGATATGTTTATGTGTGTTCGGATTTTGCGTGTTTTCTTTCCTGGAGAGAGGTAAACAGCCAGGCTCGCTCTGCCAAAGGAAACTCCGCTGGAACAGGTCGCCACAGCGGGAAAGAACCACTACCTGTCGACAGCCACACGCTGACCTGACACATTTAACCGCACGGTGCGCGCACGTGGACGAGCAGGCGTGCCGGACAAAAGCGGTGAAGCAGAGCACATGATGTGTCTTTGAGGCCACGCTCTGCCTCTTTATCGCTGCATGACACTTGGGGTCAAGGCAAGAACCACGTGAAGGCAGAAAAGAAAGAAGGAATGAGGAGATTTAAGGAGATGAATGGGTGTCACACACGCACACACGCACACACATTTGCAAGGCTTTCTTGTGAGCATCATCACTGACTCTACTCATCCTTTCTAACCCCAGCCTGAACTCTCTACCTTCCTTCACCTTTACACTGATCTCATCTGAATGAAAACCTAAACTCTGACCTCAGACTAACAGTTAGCACAAGTTAACACATCTTAAATCTCTCATATAGAGAAGCTCAGACCCAGCTGTAGGCCAAACACTAACACTGGCACATATTCAGTGACTATAAAGCTGTAAATAACATAAGTAAGCAGATACCTCACTGTAAGTGCATTATAATGCAGGGATTGTGTCTTATGTTCCAGCAGATAGGTTAGCTTTGCAACTGGATATTATTGTTGCAAATCTTCAGGATGACAGCAACCTGACGCTAGTGCAACTCAGCCTTATTGCGAGTAAGTGCAATAATCGCATAGCAGTAATTTGTTCATGTGATACGTAGTAAAGCGGGGATGCACAGCTGTAGATCATAAAGCAATGGTCTGAAATTCAGTAAATACCTAAATGTGCATCTTTTAAAACACAACCTGGATCTGCAAACTGCCTGCATGCAGATCCTAATAAATGGATCAGCCATGTCTGACTTCCCATAGCGGGAGGCACTTCCAAATCCACTGTGGCAATGAAATCTGCACACTCGGGGTGCAACTGAGGAGAACTTGCAGTAGCATATTCATTTTTTTTTTACTGTTTCATGTTTTTTTTTTTTCTGAACCTCATCACAGTTTTAATGAAACAAGCATTCTTTCAACATTTGGTCATTTTCACTTTCAGGCAGGTAGAACCTGTGGAAGTGCTCAAACCAGCCTGTCATGAGTCAAAGAGCAGAAAGAAGGCTCTGAACCAGTGAACATTACGAGTGGCTCACTGAGGATTGAAATGACATATGGAAAGACTTAGGTCCAAATGTCTTTTAATATTGTAATTAATATGATTAGCAACCAAATAATTGTCATATTTTACTGGATCAGTAACCTTTACATTGGCACTGCCGCTGCACTGCCGTCAGAATACTCAGATTACGATCATTCTCATGCCTGTGATGACTTTTTTGAACGTGACAAAGTATTTATGTGGCCGAGTGGGTTCGGAACAAAAATAGAAGCCATGTGTAAACAGCTATGTGCACAGAGTAAGCTGGGAACACACTGAATGAAGACAGATTGTAGAAGGACCGGCTGTAATTTCATCGTCATCATCAGCAGCAGCAGTAGCAGCAGCAACACCCCCATGTTTTAAATACACCGCAACACAAACCAACCTTGAGATGCTGTAGCTGTAGCACCAGGTCATCCAGCTGGCTTCTTTTGTCTTCAATCTCAGTTTGCCGCTTTCGCTTCTCCTGGGAGACAAAAACAAAAAAACAGGGAAGAGAGGAAAATCAAATCTCCACCCAGAACAGGAGAACATTTAAAAGTCTAATGTCCCGGATTGAGAGCGTCAGTCGTTTCGTCAGGTCTTCTGTGCTGAACGGCTGCGAGAAGAAGGGCTGAGCTGAAAAGCTCGAGCACCCTGCACTAATGGACGCTGTTGTATTGAGTGAATGTTTTAATGTTAATGTTCATCAAGAGAAGGTCCCCCCGGGGCGATTAAGGTTTTCCTACATTCAATTTAAAGGTGAGCAGAGACTTAATGGTCTCATGTTCGGTTTATACTGCCTGTCACTTTAAATTGATGGCAGGTTGATATTACAGAATCACTGGTTACAACAATACAATGGAATTAGACACTAAAACAGGTAGACAGGCTAAAACTGTGAAGTTTGGGGTTCCTGTTGAAGAGTACGTTTCTGAAAAGTTGAGTAAAAGCTAGGGAAGCTGCAAACTGATCAGCCAGCAGTGCTTCTGTTTCAGCTGATATTCAGTATAAATTTGTGATTGAGAGAGTTCTGATAATGATTTAAAGTCGTTGATTTGGAAAAGTGATCAATGATGCCAACGGTGAGCCTTACGTTGCATGGAAACTAACCTAAAACACGTTCGCTGAGGCGTGGAACTGTGAGAAAGTGTGTGAGACAGACGCGACAGATGTATGGACATATAATACTGTTACACCAGCTGCTATAGCTGAATAAAGGTGTTAGTATCCGTATTGCAGGATTGTTAGATGACTTGGCGCAGAGATTATAGACAAAAAACATAATAAGGACATCCCTAAAATGCCAAAAATGAGAAATGGTATTCTCCTCATCAGCGTAACAGCAAATCTCCACTCCGCTGCCTCAGTTTGACTCCATCCTGAAAAATGATCCCCGGGCGCACGCACGCACTGAGGAAGTGGAGTATTAGAGGGGTCGGTGGTCAGGGCTTATCAGGAGTTGAGGGGGTTCAGGGTGCACAGGCTATCTAAAGGGGAGGGATTAGGCCTTGAAGCCCGTAATTGGAGGTTGAACTTGAAGTGGGGAGAACAATCCCAAACTTCATGTGGAGATGAAGCAGGCTGACGCTCCGGGGAGGAAACTGAAAAAAAGTAGTGAACAGGCTGAGGCGGAGCGGAGTCGCTTTATGCATGGGAATCTAAACAAAGCAGATCCCAGTACAGCGCCGCGTGGGTCTGAAGGGCATGAGATACTGTAGATGTGTATGTGGCGTTATCGCTCCCTCTCTCTCGCTCTCTCTCTCTCTCTCAGGGGGAGCAGAACAAGGATTTCTGGGACGTTTCCTGTTGCCTAAATATAAGCAACAGGGAAAACCCCAACATGTGAATAAACCACCTCTCAAAGGGAGTAAATCAGTGTGATGAGTGACACAGAATGGAATAAAGAGGAGAACTGGATATATAAAGGACACAGCTGAATACAGCCGAATGGAAAAATACAACGAAACAATAGTTGGAAAAAGGAAATCAAGGAAAAAATACGTTAAAAATCAAATATTTTCAAGTCTAGTTTAGATATTATACAAAATCGCTTCTGTTTCAGCAAATATCTGAGTGATTTACATTAAAAGCAATTCAAATCAATAAATTTCTCCACATCTTTGTTTCACTTTATATCTTTATATTATATCTTTACATTTTCCTGACTCGTGGCCTGTTTTTGCTTGTATGAATAATAACTTTTGCCTCCCAGAAGCAAACTGGGAAGTAACGTGACATTGTTTGGATGCTAATGGAAGGTAACACAACATCCAACCGTGACGGTTAATAATCACTAAAACTCCTTCTGTGACCAATACATGAACTAATTAGGATTTACCAGTGCCTAAACGTAACCGAACTGTTTCGGTTAGTTTAAAAAAAATGGTCATATGAGATGTTTTGGTGAATGCAAGTTGCTTTCGGAAGCATTTTAGACTATTTTTGGACCATTTTAATACCTTTAGTGATTATTTTAATACAGATATATCTATATTTTAGTGTTTCTGGTGCACAAAGCAGAAAAGATGCTTGTAATAATTTACTGGTGTCACTGCTAAAGTTATATAAAGGATACTTGACTGAAATCTATTCTTTAAAAATGTTATTTAGAAAAGGTTTATCTTTATTATATATCAGCTGCCGTATCAGTGAATTTTTCCCTTCCAAAATTGCTCAGTTGGGCTCTCTATTACAGATTGTCATTAATGTAGGCTGGAGGAGAACCCACTGTTCAGAGTAATATGCTGAGCTGTGCTCGCCATCAGGTGACCCCGGTTCCAGTCAACTATGGCGCGCAAGTGCGTCTTCCTCATGGA
Organism: Datnioides undecimradiatus; assembly: GCA_008933995.1. Taxonomy (NCBI): domain Eukaryota; kingdom Metazoa; phylum Chordata; class Actinopteri; order Lobotiformes; family Datnioididae; genus Datnioides; species Datnioides undecimradiatus. Next base: position 675,175 of record WARS01000007.1, on the reverse strand, counting down.
CACTACAGACTGAACGAAACCCAAAACAACAAGCCTTTATCGGTCTTGTTGAGAGAACACATCGCAGAGCTGCACCCAGACTGTGAAAACATCTGCACCGAAACCTGAGGTCATCTCTCTCTCCGTCACACCCGTACAAACACACACACACATACACGCACACATAACCGCGCACTTTGCAGCCACCTACACAGCAGAAGTTCCCATGGCTTGTGAAGTACAGACAGAGAGCAGAGGTATGGTCACCAGATGTCAAGGACTGTTGAGGACATGTGGTGGTGGAATGGGTAAAACACACACACACACACACACACACACACACACACAGACACCAACACTTGCAAATGCACACATTTGCACAGAGACACACACAAAGGCAAACACACTCATAGACACAAACATGTACAAACAGATAAATAGACACCAATATATTCCCAAAATAAAACAGTGCAGTACAGTAGTCAGGCACATCGTGGGTATTCTGTGTGTGTACAGAAATGCTGACAGACAGACAGACACACACACACACACACACAGATGCTTGACATCTGCGGATCAAAGACGGTTTGGGTGCCATTTGGTTTCCGTCACATTCCAGAAGGACAATGTATGGACTGAACATCGCGCTCCACAGCAATTCAACTGAGAAGCTGACTTTACTTCTTCTGCAGCACAGTGCAGCACATTGTTACAACACTCTGCCACAGCCAATCCAACAGTCTCCATCCAAGCACAGTCACACTGCAGGTAATAATCATCAGGAAAATGAATGGAGCTGTGAGAACTTCCACAAACCGTCTCCAAAAGAGAATCAGTCGCTGCGTGATGTCGAGGCATAAACTAGGCCAAACTCCTCCAGCTGTCATCTGCAGGTGCTCATCTTAAAGAACCAATTAAAATGCCACTCTTAAAGAAAATTTGTCTGACATATTCATTCATATTTAGAACAATTCAACTATTTATGTGTGCATATGGACAAATTTAAATATAATGCCTCTTTTTCATGTTTTGTACAAACTGAGTTAATGGAAACATGACTTAGCATTGGTTTAAATTGAGTTTTGCTGCCTGATGTTTTACTGTGGAGGACCACTCAGCTCCCTGGGGGTCACGGGGTTCATTTGAAGCGGTGTCGGATCATCACCTCTCAGTCACAACAGAATTTCATTAGTCAGAGGGACTCGTCACTGTCTGCGAGAATATGCGATACAGACTGAGAAGTTATTAAGAAGATGCAGTGAACTTTGAGCTTGGTGCATCTCAGTAGACTGAAAGAGTTAGACGCTGTATTTCCCCTCAGAGAGCGTGTCCTCCTCCTCCTCGGGAAAATATGTTGACATTCTTGGTGACACTCTCATGACTTCCTACACACTCTGACTCACTGAGTGTTTGGCCCCACTTGGCTTGCTGCTATACGCTCTTAAACAAAGGACATCACTCTTACCAACTTCTGTTGACACCATCCAAGGAGCTGGACCCTGATGAAAAATCCTGTGTTCAATATTTGGTCTAGTTAAAGCCTGTTGGAGACAACGGGACTCACTTTGTCACATTGCTGTTGGTCTGTTTTAGCTTCACAAGTCACCCAAAAGGCACGTGGACTGCACAGAATCCAGCAACCTCCCGTCCTACAGGGTTGAAAATGTTGGCAGTGGACTGGATTTACAGTATCTGATTACATTTCCTATGAACTTCAGTTCTGCGCAATGAACTTTCACTCTTGTTCTGTGGTGTTCATACCAGAACATTTAGGGGGTCAGTTAAGAGTCAGTGTCTGAAGTTCCTTCTAACCCAATCCACTTGGGACTTTTGGGTGGTTTCCTTTAGTATATTTGTTCAATCCTCCCGGGCCTTACAAACTGTAAGCAGCACTCCTGTGATGAGGCCTAACACTAACACGTGTTTTCAGGCAAAACGCGGTCATCCTTACCTGGACAAAGCAACGGGAAACCAGCAGGTGTAGCAGAAACCAAGCGCCCCAGATTTCAAACAGCCTCATTCTCAGCATGACAATGCAAATGACAAAGCAAAAAAACAGTTAAAGTAGGAAAGGAAGAGGCCAATCCAGATATGGCTGATGTGAATGCAGCTTGTGAATTATTGAAATCCTGTCTAAAAGCCTGATTCACACTTATTTTGAAGAATGCTAAACTGGGACATATCAGTAAATATGAAAAGGAACATTCAAACGATATGAGTAAAGAAAGTTTGACTGCAAGGACGAGGTGGGTCCAAACATCCAGCATGATTTATGAGATGCATTTGTCAACTATGTCTCCTGACACAGTTCCAAAGAGTTTTCATTTACCAGGAAGTGTGTGCGTGTGTGTGTGTGTGTGTGTGTGTGTACAAGAGTTTGCCTATTATCACACGTATATCCAAAGGACTGGTACGTTCATGTACCATACTGAATAGCTTTCATAAAAACAGAAAATGTGTCTGTTTCATGTATTGCGCATGAACACATGCACGTCCTTGATTTGCAAACACACACGTCTGCTTATAAAGCAGCGTTCTGCACTGTTGACAGACACAAGCTCACACACACACGCGCGCCCAGCATGAGGTCATACAAATGCGGTTATGATGGGGAGTGATGCAACTGTGTTTTGATTCAAAGTTCCGCGGCTGCTTGACACCCTGAGCTGAAGCGAGCGGTGGATCAGATGGGTCGCATTCTGCACATGACCGACACGCCCAGCGGAGACATCTCACAGCGAAGATCACCTTCCCCTTGGTGGGTGTAGCCATACCTGAACCCTTAGAGAACAGAGACTGAAATGGACCTGTGCTTTAACTGTCATGTGTTGGATTCTGCACTTCTTGCACTACAAAGATCTTTGGCTAGTGGTGCACACCGTGGGTGAATTATGGGAATTAATCAACCAACTTTGTTGATGACATTAAAGTAATCAAAAAGTCAATTTCAGCCAGTAAGGCTGACTGCGCTGCATCAAACAATGCTAATTTGTTACATCGACAGTGACCCCCAACGCTAACCTGCTAACTCCTTAGCCAATGGCCGCGTCAAAAAATGCAAAGTTAGCACATCGCTGGAAGGTCTTGCATGCCGTGGTCATGCGATAGCAGCAGGTGGTGACTATACTCATCCCGTCCATATTGAGGAGAGGGTGTGAGTCACTGGGTTACACAAACAAAACATTTTATAATGTCTTCCCATGTCTGCTTAATGAGGCAACAAAGGCCCATTACTATGAGTCTGATAGTGTGCTCCTGGCTGCAACTGCTGAACTGACCTTTGTTGCCCTGTCGCTCTGCATTGTTTACAGTCCACTTCAAGCCCAAACGTCATGGAAATCATTTCAAGACCAGCGGTGGCAACTATAGAGCTGCATTCCAACCTCGAATGTCTTAAGTCTCAGTGAACCCTAACCCCACTCACTTGCGCATGCACGCACACACACAGGCATGTTCACACAGGCGCACACACACACAAACATGCCAGAATGTCCAGTAGACAGCTGCTGCTAATTTTAGATGGCATGTAATGCCTGGCGTGCCCCAGACCCCCCTACTACCCAACAAACCACACCCCCTCTTCCTCCTTAAAATGACTTTGCCCCAAGCGCACTCCCCACCCCCATAAACTGCTGAGGTCCATAAACCAAGCCTCCCCTAGCCACCTCCTGCCTCACCGGGATCCAATCTGCTTGGCTGGTAGTTGGCAACACCCACTCGACCAAATATTGGAAAGCCTTAACATACACTGAGACTGATGCAGCGACCTGAAGAGCATCATTAACCAGCATCTGTGTGCTCCCTGTACGTACAGAATACATAAAAAACACATAAATCTGACAAAGCTGTTTGACCAAATAAGTCAGTTTCCATGCTAGCTAAACACAAGCTTAAATGATGACAAGCATCTGTAATAAAGGTGGAAAAGATCTGATTAAGCCGCACTGATGCAGAGCTGTATCCGGTCTCGCCTCTCACATGAACATCGTTACAGGGATATGTCTGATTCAGTCAGACGTGTTTGATTGCGAGCAGATAACTAAAACAGAGAGAAACAGGCTATTTTAGGGTACTCCAGCTGCTCTGCGATGCAAAGTTTACAACAGTTTGCAACAGTTTATGTAATTTCCATTACCTACTAGATAAAATTGCTGTAAATACAAACAAATGACACAGGAATGCTTCTTTGCTTTAAGGCCTTCAGAATGTTTTACATGTGCACTCACATTAATAGTTTAGTAACAGGGACGATTGAATTTAAAGGCCATTAAACCAGAGCCCTGTGATTCAGAGGTGCGGTGGAAAAACAGCTTAAAGTAACAGGAAAAGGCGTCAGTCTGTAAAAAACGTGATCACGGCCTAAAGTCCGGAGCCCCGGAGCCAATAAGTTGGTCTATAAGCAAACTGCACAGGGTGAAACTTCACACGCCTGCAGGCGACCCAGCCCCCCACTCTATTTACCCCCCGCTAGCTCGGCCCTCCGCTGCATGCCACAGCCACAAATCTCAGTGCATGCCAAGGTCTAGGTACAGACCCCCCCCCCACTCACTTCCCTCTGTTAGACCCCTCTAAGTGGATCCAGAGCACTGACCGGCTTCCACAACCACCCTGAGCTACACGCACATTACTTCACAAAGCTCATCCCAGGAGCTCAACCTGTGGTCACATCCAGGAAATACAATAATTCATAACTGCACATTAGTCCTGCAGGATTGTGGGTAATTGGCATGAAGCAGCCGGACGGACAAGAGGCGCAGGGATTTAGGTTTTGAGCCGAAGGTGATCGTTTTTGCAATGAAATATCTCTTTTCCCAACAGTCTCTGACTTGTTTCCAGTGCCAGCAGCTGTCATTTCCTCATTCTCTGTCTTTCCAACACACACATACGCACACTCGCACACACCACCATCATCTCACTCCTCACGCACCACTTCCTAATTCCCCTTAGACTTGCCCCGAAACGATCTGTGGCCTTCTGTGTGGTTGAGTGTGTGCGTCTCTGTATGTGTGTGTGTGTGTGTGTGTGTGTGTGTGTGTGTGGGGGGGGGGGCGGCAGCTGACAGTCCAAAGGGCTGAGGTCATCTGTGTAAACATATCACAGACACTACCGAGAAGTTAGTGAATGAGTGCATGTGAAGACACACACACACACGCACACTCATGTATATGTACTTTGCCGGGCCGTTTGCGGCTGGCAAGCCACATGGGTAACAGCTAATTAGAAAGATGAAGCCCTCATCAGTCATTGGCCGATCTCAAAACCACACACAGGGTTTTGGTGAATGCACACAAATTTACAAAAAAAAAGCACACACACGTACACACACGCACAAACACACGTAATCAGCTTTTTAGGGAACCCTGACCAAGCTGTGCTCCAGCCGACTGCTATAATTACATGTTAATAATATACCAATTACAGGTCTGGATTTAACAACATGACATCACAACTGTTCCCTAATCTGACCAATTAGTAACCATGGAAACCTGCACCGCTGGCAGCTGACAGGCCGTAATCACTATCAGACTGTGGGAATCTTTGTGTGTTTGTATGTGTGGTGGACAAACAAGCCAGTCGACTAATCAAGTTAAACACTGGCGAATGTCCCGTTCTTCGTCAGAACGAATGATTAACCAGATGAGTTACTGTATTATGCAGAGAATGAATCAATATTATAAAGATATTATTTTTGTTGGGATCTCTGTCAAAACTGAGACAAGAGCCGTCGCTGACACGTTCAGTTTAGTCACGTTTAAGGCAAGTTATGAGGGGAAGAAATAAAAATATGAATTAAATAAAATTAATGATTCATAAGAAATACAAAAGCAGTTGCAGAAGTTTTATGCAGGAATGAAATTACAAGACAGACATGCAGCATGTTTGCAACACGAGGTCATTCTAGAGCTGGGTGCACATAGATGAGAACTGATGTGCCAAGTCATGTTTCTATCAATTATTCCTCATGAATACCTTCAAATTAGAGATGATGTGTATTAATGTCAAGATTTGTCCCCAGACCTGAAGATAATTTGATAACGATACTGTTTTTATTATGTTTGAAACTTGAAATAAGTTATGTCATAATGTATTATGAGAGATTGTAAATGAACAAATCAAACAGACAGCCGATCTGTGATTGAGCTGACAGGTACGTCGTCCTTTCTGTTGAAAAGTCGGGGGGGGGGGGGGTCATTCACAGCCATTAGTGACATATTTTATTTATGAGCCACGCAGCACACGGACCTCTCTCTGTTTCAAATGAACATTGGAATGACAGCTGTCTGCTACCTGACGGCGATTTCTCTTTGCTCCACTACCATAAATGAAGCACGGCAAAGAGCTAAAACTTGCATCCTGTGTGACAGGCTGATCAAACTGCAGCGTGGGACTCGGCAGCCGTGTGCGTTCAGGGCGACCCGTCTCACCCTTGGCTCTGATTTTCTTTTAAAGGAAGCTTCCAATTTGGCTCGAGATCTGCTAAAGTATTGATGAGGTCGGACGCTGATGGTGATGACAATGAAATCTCCGAGTAGTTCATTAATTATTGATGGGTTCATTAGCATGTCAGCTGCAGACCGGGGGCACTGTGTGGAGTGTGTGTGCACTGTGAACCTCTCTGCAGGGGGCTCAAGCACTGGTTAGTCACAAAGCCAGAGAGGCAGAGGCAATAACATTTATAATCAATCATTCAAACTTTGTTCTGGGAAGGATTTGAATGTTTTTGGTGAGCAGAAGAGGAAACGTTTGATCTCGACTGACAGTCAGAAGAGGTTTTATAACCTCCTCTCATTTCTCTGGGGATGTTTGTCCAGCTACTGTATTTACACTGGACCTGCGTTGGTTGGCTGAGTCCGTGGCTTGGCTGCCTCAGAGAGTTGTTAGTACTATTAGTGTAATAGTAACCCTTCTCTATTTAAGTGCCTGCTAGGACTTGAGAGCTATTAGAGCTGTTATTGTCTTTTATATAGCACACACACACACACACACACACACACACACACACAGAGCTGAGACAAGACAGATGCTCATTTGGAGGAGACAGAGAGGCTTAAATGATTTACTTCAGTTCAACGCCTGACCTTACTTTAAATGTGTGCACGAGCTCTTGGCACTTCCAGCAGGATCCCTTCATGGTAGAATTAGACCAGATAGAGCGGCCTTTGTGGCGTTGACGACAGCTGCCACCAGTTTGTCTTGGCCCCATTGCGACAAACCAAAACTCGTTTTGACAGATAATCGATGACCGTGGGGTTTTGCCAAATCGGCGTGTAAGAATGATGCAAGAAACAGAAATGCTTGTTCCTCTCTGTTCAAACTCGTGAGAACGTTCCTCTTTCATTCTTCACTTAAGGGCCTGACTGGTGAAAGTACATGCCGCCTGGTACGGCTGCCATGATCAACGTGGCCAAAATAGTTTCTCCATCTGCCGCTGCCACTGTTCCTCCCAACTAGTGTGCATGAACGTGTGTGTGCGAGTGTGTGTTCCAGTGCCTCTGTGCGTCTTGAGCGTGTGTGGTATGCTGTGGTTCCTCGCTGGCGCCAAATTTAGTCCCAGGCAGTGAACCCTGGGCAAACCGTTCTGCTCTGAAGTCAGACCAGTGCTGGGCCAAACACTTCAACAGATGCCTGCATGATCGAGGAACATGACGGAGAGCATCGAAACGTACACTGGACCACCTCGCAGCTGAGATCCTCTCTATACCTAAAAACCTCAGAGCTCTGGCCAGAAAGAAAGAAAAAAGGAAAACTGAAAGAAGTGATTTTCCACCAACTTTCCTCTGAGGCGGTTCTCCCCATACAAAAAAAAAAAGCATGGAAGGAGCTGAAAGTTGAACAGAAAGACAAACAGCAGCAGCAGCCGTGCAGGACAGAAGGCCAGTGAGGGAGTGAGGCAGTGAGGGAGTGAGGCACGGTACAATGGGCGCAACAAAAATCACTTTGTTTTGAGTGACGAAAATGGGTGTAGGAGGCTGTGATGTCACGCTGTCGGGCTCCCAACACATTAGGCTCACTCACTTTTTAATTTAGCAGCAATCGCAATTATATAAGGAGAGCCTGAGACTCAGTGAGCGCTGTTCATTTTGGCTTTTGTTACCTTGGTTAGCATTTAGCCCTGCACCACAGAAGCTAAGGTGGGCGGTGACCTCTTGCCAAGTTGGTGAATGTGCGCAAAGTCGTATGTGTAACAGAGCCCATTTATCTTCAGCTTCTCTTCATGTTCATATGTCATAATGGGCCGTTATAAAGCACCAGGTCAGTACCACGGTTGCTCCACGTCTGAGTGATGTTTAGCATCCCTGCTGTTGGGTTTACGTCATTCAAAGTCATTCGTCAGAGTTCAGTAAACTTTGGACTTTGGTGCGCGGCAAAGAGACTAAAACAGAGGCAGATACTTTTTGAATGGAGCATGAATGAGAACGATAAGGCAGACAGAGCACAGAACTAATGAAAGAGGCAGAGAGTGGTAGAGTTGCAGGAACTCTGAGGTGCCAGACAGTTAGGCGGGCTATTGTGCAGTGAATGACAGGCAGAGATGCTGGTCATGAAAGTCACTGACAGACACACAGACAGCAAAACAAACAGACAGAAGGTCAAAGGAACACGGAGCAGAGCAGAACCAGACGGTTTTAAACACACTCTGACTTACCGCCAAGGCCTGCAGCCTCTCTTTGTGGAGCTGAGCCTCCTCACACGACATCCTGAGGGGGGGGAAAGGCAGGGGAGAGGGGGGCGAAAGGAGAAAGAGAGAGACGTGAGATCTGGGAAGACGAGAGAGCCGGAGTCCCTCAGCAAGGCAGCGGAGAGAGACGGAGAGGGGAGGGAAGTGGAGGAGAGAGGGAAGAGAAGGAGAAGAGGAGGAGGAGTATCCAGACGGGGTCCTTCCTCAGCAGTAATCCAACCAGAGAGAGGAGACAAGTGGGAGAAGGAGCTTCGCGCTGAGAGGTAGCAAAGATCTCTCATTCACTGGCCATGTGCCTCACGCTCGGCCCGCTGCTCGCATTCTCTCTCTCTCTCACTCACTCACTCACTCACTCACTCGCTCTCTATCACCCACTCTTTCTTTTGCGCTCTCCGTCTCTCCTCCCATTTGTCCCCTCCTTCCCACCCTCTCTCTCTTTTTTAGGCATGAGCCATGTGTGATTAAACAGCTGGGAGGAGCAGCTGAGAGAAAGAGAGGGAGAGAGGGAGAGAGAGAGAAGTGATGGCATGGAGGTGGAGGGGGGTGTGAGAAGAGAGGGAGCCAGAAAAAGGAGGGAGGGAGAGAAAGAGGAAGAGCGGAATAAAACTACAGAAGTAAGGAAAAGGGAAGCAGAGGAGTCATTTGTCATATCCGAAGGCTGAGAGGACACAGTAGGAAACGAAAAATTAAGAGAAAAATGATTCAATAATTTTGCCTTTTACTGTTCCATATCCATGTGCAGATCAGTAATCCTGCCTATCACAGTCATTGATAGCTCAGTGATGTGCAGAAATGGCTGTTTCTGCTGCTTTTGCATTTTAAAAATTGCTCTTTTTCACGGTTTTCTTCCCTTCACTGGTTCTAATTCTAACCCCTCAGTAACTTATTGGCGTCTTAGTTTATTTGAAAGTCATTTCAGACCATTTTCACTCATCTGCCACTCAAGCCAATCCGTTTGATCGCTGTGAGACTGCAGTTCTGTTATAAATCTGCCTACCGTCATCCCAATATTTAGTCTTTAGTCTCAAAAGCACACAATTAAATGTGCTTTGGATACACACGGTGCATCCTCGAGTCACAAAAGTTCTAAATGTGAGCATAAAGAAAACACAATTGCTGGCCAGTTGTTATGATTATTATGTCATATAAGACGCCTGGCAGCATCCAAGCCTTCACTCATATGTTATTTAGTTCAGCTGATGCCACTGTGTACTGATTTTGCTGCTGCCTTCCACTCACAGTGTGCCAGTATGAGCTGAAAACATGCACATGTTAGCTGTGTCTCACATTTAGAGAAAGGACAAAGTGACGAAAATCAGTTTAAAATGATTAGTGAAATTCGATGAGGCCGCACGCAGCGATGCCGCCGCCCACACACACACAAACAACCCCGACAGCCGGCTCTCCAGGATCTATTTCTGGTCACCGCGGTCATATGTTTATGCCAGCGCCGATCAAAGTGACATCAATAAGAGGCAGAAAAACAGGAACGGGGAGGATAAAAAAGAGATGATCGTGACGCTTCATGAATTGATGGGTGCTGATGAGCGTCACCGGGACACCTTTGAAAGTACAAACTGCAAAAGCACACACACACACACACACACACACACACACACACACACACACAGACAAACCCAGCTTGTGTAAATGGGTCACTGTTACCTGTGTCCCAATTTCCTTTTCTTCCTGTTTTAACTCTCAAGGTTCACCTGGGTTTCATCCATTCTTCTCCTCTCTCACGCCTTTTGCGTCATTCTCTTCCTCCTCTCTTTCACACTCTTTTCCCTTCCATCCTTCCTTACATGCTTTACCCTTGTTCTCGCTTCCCTTCGCTGCACTCCTGCCCTGTTTTCTACAGCCAGCTCTCCTTTTCCATGTCAAACACCCTCTCCTGTCTTCTTCTAACTCCTTTTTTGCTTCCTATCTTCCCTGCTACTTTGCTTCATCCCTTGTTTCGTATATCCTACTCTCCTTTTCCTACATGCCTCCCCTCCCTCTCTTTCCATCCTTCCATGTTTTGACCCCTTTCCTTCCTGCTCTTCTTCCTAATCCCTGTCCCTCTCCTCACCCTTTCTCCGTGCTCTCGTTCCTCTTTGTCTCCCACCTGTCCATCTCTCCATCGATCATTTTCCTCCTCACACTTTTTGCTCCTCCTCTCCCTCCATCCCTCCAGTCCTACTCTCTCTCCTTTTTCTCCATCCCTCCTTCCGCAAGCTGACGTCCTTATAAGGAGAAACAGCAGCAGCGGCCCGGGCCAACTCTTCAGGGAATACAGAAGCATGTAACACACACACGCAGGCACTCGCACACACTTGCGCAAACGCACACGGACCCAACAGCCACTGCATTACTCCAAGAAAAATGTATAATAAATAACTGCAGCTGGAGAGCGTGGGTCCTGTAAAGCCTCTGGGCAGCTACACGACTTGAATAAATCAGAGATGACACTGGTTCAGCTCTCAGCCGTCGCTGTCTTATTTGCATGTGGACTGTTAAACATTTAAGGTTCTCTGGGATTTTGATATTTAGAGGTGTTAGGCGTTAAAAGTCAAGTGAACCACATACGGCAACTTGAAGGTGTCATATCGTTTATCAATGCATGCACAAAGACAAGCCTCTGCAGTGTCAGCAGACAGCAGTGCTGGAAAGTCTAATCTCTAAAGTCTGGAAGTCTTTCTTGTTCCTTTTAAGTTTTGCTTGCAGGAAAATCAAAATGAAAACTGGATGGGCTTTTTAAAGGAGCCCATCTCTTTCTGTTTTTACATATTAAACTGATAAGTGTTCAAATATGTGGTACTTTTTTTTTTTAGTTTTTGAACTGTACTGTAGTTTGCAATGCGTACTATAAAACCTACTGTACATCTTTATTCATATGAGTTCATAGTCATCTCATTTAAAGATGCTACGTGTACACATGTAAAGCAGTGCACATGGATTTAAGATCTTTTGTATTTTTAACCTGGGCCCTATTTCCTCATGTTTCGGTGTCTGAATGACTTGTGGGAACAACAATTGGTCCAGTAACCAGCGAGCTGTTAGCCAGGAAATGGGCAACCATGTACTAAAAGTACAAAAATGCATGAAAACCATTAACCATTAAACACAATTCTTGCTTTAATTAGCTTTAGTAGCACATTTGATGAATTCCTCCTGTTTGATGAACACACACACACACACACACACACCCTTTTAACACACTATGTTCTCCCCTAAGGTTCACCATCGAGCTACTAAAATAAAAACTGTTCTGTTTAACCCTGGGACCCGCCCTTGTTAAAACATATTGCTACGTTTTTAATGTGGGCGCATGCAGGTTATAAACCATGACCTGTTTGGGGCCTTAGTAATATATAGTTTATGTTATGAAGCCAGGCTCAGCTCTGCAGCTGTCTGACTTTACAGCCAGCCGTGGTTGAAGACTTCTGGCCTCTCTGAGAGTCTCTGTTTGACCTGGATTTACACCAATCACATCATTACATTGGCTGCTCGCACTGTCATTACACACCGTGCCTCCTTATTTTAACATTATTCTGCTTCTCTATAAAGTTTTCTAGTTTATTTCCTTTCCATTCCACTGTTCTCCCGCTACTTTTCAACTCTCCTCTAGCCCTCAAAACGCTGCCACCACCCCCCGCCCCCCCTTTCAGTCCCCTAATTCTGGCGTCAGCTACTTTGGTTGGTTGTCGTTGGAGACAACAGCATCATTGTTCCTCTGCATCGCCACGACGACGCAATGACCTCACTGCGCAGCCAGCCCACACCCCCCCCAACTCCCTTCTCCGCCCCCATCCCAGCCCAGAGGTAATGGCCTCCAGATGTGGAACCAGAGGCAGGAAAACACACACACACACACACAGAAATATAACAACATGCAAGGGGCGAGTAGGAGGCAGAGTGAATGAGCAAATATGGACAAAGAAAATAAGTGAGAAAAATGGTGTGTGTATGTGTGTGTGTGTGTGTGTGTGTGTGTGTGTGTGTAGGGGATGTGGGGTTGGGGGGTGCATCTCATTTGCCTGCCTTTCCTGAGCTTAGCACTCCCACATTTCAGTTCTCCTCAAAATGACCGAGACACACAGATAGAGTCACACATCTGGTGCAGACCGGCCTCACTGCTGCAGACTGAGTTATTGTATGTCTGAGTGTGTGTGTGGTGTGCGAGGTGTGTATGTGTTTGTGTATGACAGACAGAGAGAGAGAGACAGACAGAAAGAGAATGGGGGGAGAGAGAGAGATAAAGCAACCCAAACAGACATATTTCTGGCTATGGGAGTGCCGGATCTGGCTCTCATTCATATTTTATACATCACTGAGGGAGGTCAAGCTATGTCTGTGTGTCACACCGTCTGTCTGTCTGTCTGTCTGTCTACACTTAGAGTTTAACTAAAAACTATAACCAAAACATTTTAAAAATCTGAATTTCTTTCCCTCTCCGCCCTGATATCAGCACCCTTTCCCCTCCTTTTAACATGGCCCGTTACCTGAGCACTGCGGTGCTTGTCTATGCTAAGTATGTTTATTGTTCCACTGCAAAATTGGTCCATTATAACACACGCACACACACAATGAGTCTAGGCAAGTCTAGGCGAGAAAAACTGGCAATGGTTTATTTTTTGGGAGCGGCCGGCCCTCAGCTCTAATCAGACATCAGCCCTCCCTGCTCTCTCTAACTGATAGGACTCTAATAACTCAGTCTGCTGCAGCCTCGCAGAGGCAGCTCCAGCAATTACTTTACTGTAAGGAGGCCACTGATTGTCAGAGATGTTAGCGAAGCAAAGCAGTAACGAGTCTAAGCTTTTGATCATTTCCTGTTTTAGTTTGTAGAGTTTATTTCCTCCTGTGTCTCTCTGTGCTCGTTCCCTCCTGTGTCATTGTCACCTGTGTGTCCTTTGTTGATTGGTCTCGCCTGACTCTCCTTCTCCTCCTCTCCCTTGTGTCTGTACAGTGTTTGTCAGCCCCTTTGTCTCTTGTCAGACCGTCAGCTTACATGAGCCTTCTGTCACGTGGTTTCTCTAGGGTAATTCTTGGCCTTTCTTCAGCTGGATTCTGGACTTTGTTTCTGTTCGCCTCAACCTGCAGTAAGCTTTGTGTTTCTTTTGGTGTATTCAGTCATTTTAAACTCAGTCCTGAGTCCAGTGTCTGCATTTGGGTCCTACCCCTAATGTTCCTGGTTCCCAGTGTGGCACCATACCAAACATCCCTAACTCTAAGTAGCTTCTGATCATTTTTAACCTGTGATGCATTGACTTGGCCTCTGGACTCTCAGATTATGACATCTTCAGCCTTTCCTCTCTGCCCCCTCTTTCCTCTTTCCCAGAATGCTCATATAGTTTGCACCATTAATCTCATTTGTATGAAACCAGGCTCTCTAACTGTGAGCTTGAAGTTGCTTGCAGGGTCAAACAGACACAGGAGACCTGCTGAGTTTTGATTAAGAGCTGCAGCTCACAGCGTTTTTATTATTGCGCAGCATTGTTGATTTTGATTATTCAGTAGTTTCGTTGAAAGAATGTTTAGTATTTTTTGGTCGATAAACGGTGATAAAACGGCTTAAGTCATTTAAAATCTACTTGAAAAAGAGCAAAAACAACCGCAAGACTACAAATGCGGTGATTCATTTGGTCTGTTTTCTGGGTTGCTTGCTTGGCAGAACCCTACGTGCTGCAACCATCCCATCACTATTGAGAGTCTCTTCCCTGAGTGTGCAATAAATAGCAACAGAGAATGGGCCATCTGCCACTGTGGTGTCTGCGCTCTACATGACCACAAATACTACCTCGTCTTTCTGCTGAATCAGTGGACGGCCCAGAGAGAGCCGGGTGCACACAGTGATTAAAAATGAGCCCACGGCACAGAGGGCAAGCAGCCGGGGCGAAGGGAAAGATCGGATGTTGTATCACGACAGCACTGTCTCATTCTCCCAATTAAAGCATTAACTATTGATGCGCCGACCAAGCGTGCCTGCTTTGTGCTTTGCTGCACTTTCCCAGCCTGCTTCATGGGCGCGGCTCCGACAGAGAACCGCTCCACCTGTCACTCAAGCTGCCTGTCGACAGCTGGCTGAGGCGCTCAGCTTCTAGGTGAGCAGCCATATAACAAGTTGGTTATCAGTCAAACCAGCCGACCGCTCAGCAGCCAATGATCTGCAACATTTGCAGGAGTTTTAATAACAATGATAACATGCTGTACCTGCACAGGGACCTGCTGTAACATCTGCATGCACCAAATTCTCAAAAATGGAAGTGGAAGTTGCACAAGACCCCAAAAGGGACAGGTGTTTAGCAGGAAAGCTAACTGCATGAGATGCACAACATGATATGGTATGCCCAAAGGTGCAGTATACTCTGCACATCTAGTAAAAGGCAAAAGTGGAAAAGTCAGAAATGTAATCGATCATGAATTTCTGGATTTTTACAAGTTCACCTCACTGTACGAGTCTCTCCACTGAAAGAAGCTTCAGTAGGACACAGCACAGCACACCCACAAAGCTTTGACTGTTTAAGAACAACTCCCACTCTGCTGTTCTCACTACGCTATCGCTGCCACCACTTCTCTCCACGCCAGTTCATATATCCGTTGCAGGTGCAATGGAAACCCTTTTATGGACTTCCCCTCCTGACTGAAAGGGGGCTCAGTGAGTAGGAATAACCAGTGGATTCACTCCCGTTATACCACAGCATTGTCTGGGATTAACAATGATGTCTTCGTCCTTCTGAGGTTACGGAGGGTTTGCTCAGGCTTCATCTGCCCAATTTCTCCCACCTTTGTGCAGGTTTTCTGCACTTAGACGGCAGATTCTGGGAGCGCGGTTGGATTTTCTCCTCCTGTTTGCATGTTTCCGGCTGTCATCGACAGTTCGCTGTCTTTGGTGCGACTTCATGTTAACCGTCTCTGGGCTGTCAGCGTGTTTGTGTTTATCTCTTCTCCATGGTCAACGTGAGGCAGCAGAAAGCTGGAGGTCAAACTGTGCTCACCGAACACTTTTAATATTAATAACTCCAGCAGCTACACTGCAGCTAGGTGCACAAGGGGTGAAACTCACTAGCCTAGCAACAAGGCCACAAACAACCCATAATGCAACTCTGCGTGAAGTCCATTCAGTTAGACCATCTGGTGTTCTAAAAATGTGGCTGTCTTGTCGTAAGTGCATTTACAAACATATGTTTGTAAAATAATACATATTTGATTGATTTCAAATTCTCAGGATGCAGTGAACTTAATATTCATGTAAAATGCAATGCTAGTTTTGCTAATTTTCATATATTTTTGTCTTTTTTACCTTTTGAAATATGTAAAAAAAAAAAAATCTCTTTTTCTCTGGAGAAGCTGCTGACCGGTCAGGCTGAATTGAAAATCTGCTGATATTGCACTTCTCTGGCACTTGTGGGACACGTCATCGAAGGCTTGACAGTCAGCAGCTGAACAGCAGTCCATGGAGCCGGCGGTGTTACACGATTCTCAGCACAGTGCCAGTGTTTGCCTGATACTTGTGCTGCTGTGACACTGGTGGTGCATTAATCAGGAATGCAAATCCAAGTTCCAAGTGTTTTCTTAGATTTATTTTCATTTCTACATGCAGACACACATCACACAGCACACACAGGGAGGACGGGGTCTGCAGCATGGCGGACTGTGCTGACAGACAGAGGGCCGACCAAACCTGCAGTTGACTACGCTAAAACATGCTACATTACGCGCATACACACAGTATGAAACACACACTGGACTTAAGAAAAGGACAGTGAGGGGTTGATTGAGATGAGGGTGAAGGACCAGCAGGGCTGGTTTTTGTAAAAAGACACAGAGGAAGACAGTGACAGAGGGAGGGGATGAAGCAGGAGGATAAAAGCATGAAGGGGTGGTGTTCTGTGGGGTCTGCAGCGAGTGTGAGGGCGAGCGAAGAATAAAGAGAGGCAGAGAGAGGAGAGGAGAGGGACGAGTGTACACGGTGTACGGCGTGTCTCCTCGCCAGTCATGACTGAGCAGCAGCCTCACCATGACGGAGCTCCCGTTCCCATGGCAACCCAGCCTGTCAGATGGAGGAGAGAGCAGCGGAGGGATGCAGGCGCGGAGAGGAGAGATGGAGGCAGAGATAGATAGAGGATATAGAGAGGTCTACTCACGGTGCCGTGGCCGTGCCGTTCCTGTGCAGAGGTGTGTCTGACATGGCTGCAACCACCCTCTGCTCTCATCCGTCCCTTCCCCTCTTCCTCGTCCTCCTCTCCTTCTCCCGTCCTCCAGTGTCCTTTTGACAGAGTTGGTGTCCTCCTCTTCTCTCTCTCTCTCTCTCTCTCTGCCTCCTTCTTCCTTCCTCCCTGCTCCTCCCTCCTCCTCCTCTTTATCTTCTCCTCCTTCTCCTCCTCCTTCTCTCCTCCTGTCTTTTCGGTGTGTGTTTGTCACGCCGGAGAGTGTGTCAGAGCAGCTGCTGCTGGGGCTGCTGCTTCTGCCGCCGCCACTCCTGCATCGCACCGCTCTGCCAGCAGGAGGGGATGGGTGTAAGTGTGTGTGTGTGTGTGTGTGTGTGTGTGTGTGTGTGTGTGTGTGCAAGAGAGAGAGGGTGGTCACTCGTGCATGTGTGTGTGTGCTTTAATGTGCATCTGATGCAGTCAATGAGAGACAGGGGAGGGGAGTGTAAGGAGAAAAGATGCAGCATCTGGGAGCGAGTGTGATAGATGGAGATGAGAGAGGGGAGGATGGAGAGCAGAGAGAGAGAACGAGAGCCTTCAGGGAGTTACAGTATAATGAAAGGAGTGGCCAACCTGCTCATTCTGGCTGCTACCCTGAGAACCAACCTTTCCCCTCTGAGACTGAGGAGGGACTCATTTAAAGAGGCAGCTAGGATACTCAAGAACCCCACCATTGTTCCAAAGGATTAAAAGTACATCCTCCATAAGTCGGCTCCTGTATCCTGCAACCCTGTGCCGGATGGACTGATGGAGAAGCCATGGATGATGCCATGCAGGATGTGACAGCTATTAAAGAAGGCGGTCAGAACACAATTTTGTAAGAAATTTGAGGCTGAAGACAAACAAACAAAAATATTGACACTGACGACTTTGTTTTGCAAGAATCGGGGCATGTCACCGTGGTTATTTCACAGCGGGGCTGCGGCTCAGGATCCAAATCCTCCACATCCACATCCAGATCCAGCTGAAGCTGTCATGTTTTAATATCAAACGATGCCTGAGTCTCACTGTATTCTGAACAGAGTCTTTGAGGAGTGGAAAAGAATGACCGGGCTGCACAGATTACGGTTGTTTCCACTCAGATTTCTGTCATTAAGCGGCTCAAACTGCAGGAGTCCAGTCGGAACAACCCAACACGTTGAATTAAACAGCTGCGTTTCACCCAGAAGAGAGAGGCTGGAATTATGAAACACTGAAAGCAACATGTAGTGAATGTCTAGGAAGGCCAGTATGAACCATTCACAATCTCGAATATCAGCGGCCGTAACCAAACATATGACAGGATAGTAGTCAAACTGCAAAAAGACACTGAGCATGTCTGGAAAACAGCAAACGCACGGACAGAAAGAAACAGCTGCCACATGTTTGAATCTGGTATTCCTTAAAACGCGATTTCCCCCTCTACTGCTGGACGAGCCCAGCACACAGTTGCTACTGTGAGCGCGGTCTGAGTGAGAAGAGTTTAGTCTACGGGGGCTTGTCTCAGATATTTATCCAAACAAGAGGCTCAGCAGACTTTTTATTGGGTCTATAACCCGCTGGCTGAGTACTTAGCAGCAGTGACTGGAGGGCAGAGTGAAAGCAAGATCTCTTGTTCCATCCATCACTCTGCCCTCACTGCCTTCCTCCTCCCTCGCCTTCTTATCCTCACCTTTATTAGGTCTTTCTGGATTGCTTCTCTCCTTCCTCCCCTCCGTTTGTTCCTCCCTTTCTCATTCCTAACATGTCTTTATCTTTCTGTCTGTGTTTTTCTTCCTTAGCAGCTGCCCCCCTTTTCCGTCCTTCCATCCTCTCATTATTTTCCACACTCTCTTTCTGCAGAGCCTGGGAGTGAATTAGCGAAAGTGCGGCCTGCTCAGTAAATACATGAAGCGCTACATCCATCAGATGAAGCGGATGCTGCTTTTATATAGAAGCAAAGGCCTGAAGCAGTGAGAGTGGAAATGCACAGAAAGGGTAAACTGCATAGGGTTGCAGGACAGAAGCCGTGCAGGAACTCCACGGTGTGAGGAATCAAAGGAGCCCGATGAGCTGGAAAGGAAGTTCCATCCAACTTCTCCAGCAAATTCGTCTTGATTTCTCCTTTTCGTACCTGCAGAGGAGAAAACAACATGTCATTCTCAGGCTTCGTCTCAGGACGAAGTGAAGGTCACACCACTTAAAGTGCTGAGGTGTTCCACATTCCTGCCTGTCAGATGTTTGGACGTTTACACTTGCAGGGGACTTGTTTCTTCCTAACTTATCTCTTGCCTCCCTCGTCCCCCCCCCCCCCTCCCATTCCCCTCCCCGCAGTTCACGTTGAACCCGTGGTTATCATATTGTGCGGTATGCCAGTTATTCTGAGGCTGCCCCTCAAGTTTAGGTAGTGACCTTAAATGGGCATGACACATGCACCTTCTACCCTCTCTCTCTCTCTCTCTCTCTCTCTCTCTCTCTCTCTCTCTCCCTCCCTCTCTCACTCACTTTCTCACACTCCTTCACTCCCACCCTGCCAGCTGCGTGGCACGAGAGCGGTCAGTGTGTCTCCCATCAGTCAATACCCCTGTGTGTACAGGGAACATGTCACGTCACATTAAATGTTCTGTGTGTGATCAGACCTATAGCGATGGCGGTTAATGTCATTTTTCGTAAGGAGCACACTGACATCTTGTGGATACATGAAGCCATTGGGAACTCTCTGGCTGCAGTGAATATTGGTGGTAGTAACAAGACACGGCAGCTACCATAGTGAGTTTTTTGAGCTGGAATGAAAGCAGGCGTTCAGTATGGGGATTGTGCACCAATTTTGCACTGATATGACTTTGCAATGGTCTGCAAAACACTGACTGAAGAGCAGAGTGCAGTTTAAGATTATTTATATCACTTTGTAGTGACCCCGGATTTATTACCATAGACTTTTTTCTGAGTTATATATCAGAAAGAAATGATATGATACTGACGTGTCAATGACAGGTGCTAATTGGCTGATGATATCAGCTGACATACTGGTTGAGCTCTAAAAATGAATCTCACGGGCATCAGTATAAATATAACTATTAAATGTTCTTGCAGAATTACAGAGTGTGTGCAGCATACTTAACAGTGACTCAATTGAATCAAATCTGCTTTGTGTGTGTTTGTGTCGTCCTCTTCCTTCTTGGCTCATGAACACTCGAGTGGCATGAAACAAGATGCAGGAGTGGTGAGAGAGAGGTCCTGTTGAGCCACATTAGAGCCTTAATCAAAATCAGTGTGTTTACTTATTGTTCTGCTGGGATTCAGGGATGCTTTATATGTGAGATTATGTGAGTCATGCTTAACTAATTCTGTATACGTATTTGTGGTAACTGCATAAAGAAACAGGGAGTGATGCAGGTAGTGCACCAGCAGAGGACATCCAGTAGAGGGCAGTGTTTGTCAAAGGAAGGAAGCGTTTTCTATGAATATTTTTCAAAATCAGGAGGTTTTTACAGAAGCTGATGATCTCCATAAAGGCCTTTTTAATTAAACGTGTGATATTTTTAATGTATAGCCTTATAAGAGGTACCACAAATTTGCACTTACATCAGTAAAGTAAAGCTAAGTGACTACAAGAGGGTAAGGAGGAGAGCACAGTCCAGTTTTTCTGACTTTTTCACCTGCTCATGTCAAAGAGCTTGACATGAGTTTCAGATTCTTTTATTGAAAACTCCAAAATCTCTTTTGACTGCCGGTTGTTTTGTCAGTCAGGGTCAATCGATGTACTATTTGCTATCCCCTCAGTGAAACTGTAGCAGAAGGTGGGATAATCTGATATAATCTGAATAATATTTACTCACAGTTACTTGTCTTACATCAGCAAACTACATGGGCTAGAGAAAGCGTGTGTATAAATCAGCAAATAGTAATAATAATTTGAGGTTTTGTTCATTTAGTAAGACGTCTCAGTTGTTGCAGCAGTGGCACTATGTCAGGTGGCTGTATGTTTAGGCACATGGACAGACTGACGGGCTCATAGACAGGGAGCGAGCTGGTGACGCTTTCTGCTCCGGTGGGTTTCGGTCGTTGATCCAGAAAGTCTGTCAGCTCAGATAAACCAGCGACACCACAGGAACCACAACTGGGATTTACTGTGACCCACTTCAAAAGTGCTCCAAACCGTTTTACTACAGCACATCTCCGACAAGAGGGGCCGTGAATAAGTCAAAATGTTGATGTTGATACGCTCTAACCCTGAATGTGACATTCGTTTTCTTCCCCCTTTTTAAAAACAACACCACATATTTAATGTTACACCTTTCACTCATCCATGGAGCATCCATGGGATGCTTGACAGGAGGAAAAGTAAAGTAAAGTACACAAAATGTGAGTAGTTACTAGAAAACAAATAAGTACAGGTCATGTTGAAGTAATGAGGTTACTTCTCTTCTCATGATTTATTAATGTTGGATCACCCAGTCTGTTCTCTAATAACCCGTCTTTATCTCCTTTCTAGCCCTCAATGTGGAATTAATATTTAATTAATGTCACAGTTTGTTTAAAGATTGGAAACAAAATTGGAGCATATCCATTTTTAAAGGCATCTATGGAAAACAATTCAAGTGGTTATTTATGAGTATTTATGGATATGAAATTCAGCCACTGAAATTGAAAGTGAGATCTTTATTAAATATGTACGCTTGTGAGTAATAAATGAACTCTAATAAATGAACAGTCTGAGGAGCAACAGCCAGAAGTCCCAGCGCCTCGCTCGTTGCTAATGCATCACTAGCGTTAACCAGCTATAAGTCTGTCAAAGCCCTGAGACTGTGACAAGTGTTGTGTAGGTGCAATCTGTGCTGTGTTGGCCATTCATAGATGAATAATTAACTCACATGTATTTCATGGCTCAAAACATACACAAAATTACTGGAAAGTACAACTGATGGATTAATCATTTACTGGACTGCATTAGTCTACAGACTGTGGGGCATTTTCAACACATCTTTCTCCAAGAGGCGGCTGATTTGACTTGTGCTATGGAAGGCAGGTATATTTATGAGGTAACAGTTCATATGCAAGTTAATTAAGAGCCTGCACCAACACTACAGTGCATGTGGCCTTTGTTAAAGTGGCTCCACATGCAGCAAACAGCGCTATTTACAATACTAAACTTTGATCCAGCCAGCAGGAAGTTGTGTGACCCACTTCAGTCGCGCAAATACGCGTGTGTTCCACAGTGATGGTGATAAACAATTCATTAACATCCTGGGCAGGATTTGGGTGATGATGAAGGATGATGACATCCCTCTCGTTGGTACAAAGTTATTAAAACAAATGAAATATTAAAGAAGAGCCCTCCGTTCTCTGCTGCTGCTGCTGCTGCTGCCGCTGCAGGAGCTGAATCTGACTGAGATTTGAAGGCAGAGTCCAACATCAAGATGGAAAATAAGCATACAGTGACAAACAGCGTCGGATAAAATGATGTCATGTGACATAAAGGTGTCAGGAGTTTACAGGTATTTCCTAGTTCTCAGCTGTAACCTCCCTCTTCACTTCTGGTCAGATCTTCACATGCTAAGTAAAAAAGCTGGTTTTCAGCTTGAAGCATTTCAGGAAACATCCAAAGCAATTTCCTTGACCCACAAGTGAACGGCAGCATCAGTCCAAGTCAACAGACGGGAAGCTGCGAGGTATAAATTGATGCCGCGTCCTAAGACAATTTGCATGCTGTACTCAAGAAAAAAAGCTGAATTCTGCTGCTGCAAAATCTGCAGCTGGCTCGCTGAGTGGGCCACCGCACAAAAAGTGGTGAAATGTCGCTTTAACTTAAGGTTCAGCTGCTGGCTTCATCTTTCTGATCTTTCCAAAGCTGCCCACTGACTCTGGGTCAGTTTTAGTCAGATAAGTCTGACTGAACCTTAACGATCAAGCCAGAAAAGATGCAACCTGGCTGCAGCCTCAACAGAAGCTATAGTGATCATGTGCTCAAAGATAAATCTTATACAACTACAGAATAATGGTAAGTGACGTGGGTAAAGTGTGCAGATTGAGTTTGTGTTATGGGGCTTGTTTGCATATAAACACACAGAAGGATGTTCTGAAAACTGTCAAAATAGTGGATTTGCAGGGTTAGTCATTTCTGTAGCATGTCAATGTCTAAATGCCTCACACAATACTCAGGAGGACACTCAGTGTTTGTGGTCTAGAAAAGCATGACAGGCTGAGGAGAAGTGTAATGTTTAATAGGCTGTGCGCTGGATGAGACGAGCGAGGCATCAGCACGGGCCTGTTTGGGTAAATGCACTCAGCTGTCATTAGTCTCTGCTTTCGGTGTTCACAGCAACAGCTGTTTACAGAAACATCCGATTTCTGCTAAATTAACTGGCCGCGCAGAATCAGGCTTCATTATATACCTGCAAGAAGGCGGTGAGCTAAAAGCATCATTTAAGCAGGCCTCACAGGCTCACCGGGTGCATTAGCGACCATGTTCTCCAGCCTCCAAGACGTGCAGAAAACCGAGCTCGTGCGCTTGGCCCTGGCTACGCAACGCTGAAGTGGGGTGAGGTGCAGCGCGGGGTTACATTAGTCATCATCAGCGTCCAGCTGAGTTCAACATTTTTCCCACATATGTGAATAAAACATCAGAGAGGAGAGAGTTAATGTTTCATTCCGGTCCCTTGACTGGCCAGCCGGCTTCAGCAGACACACACAAAGGCCATGCTAATAGCTCAGTTCAGAACAGTGGGCTGGAGTGTGTGTGTGTGTGTGTGTGTGTGTGTGTGTGTGTGTGTGTGTGTGTGTGTGGGAGACAGAGGGAGATATTACAGAGCTCTCTGTAAAGGGAGGAACAGTTGGGAAAGCCCTCTTAGTATTTAACTGGGAAATCCCAAGCAGTGGTTTGGAGGAGGGGGAGGTGTATGGGAATCATTTTGGGAAGGACCCTGCGCTCAAAGGGTGGAGGGGCGGAGCTGAGTGTATACAGAATGTAGCATAGTGTGTGTGTGTGTGTGTGTGTGTGCGCGCATTGAGGAATATATGTTTATTTTGTGACTTTACTGTATTTATAACAGTGATTTCTCTTTGGGTCTGTATGTTTGTCTGGGTGCATGTGTGTATGCGTGCGCAGCTGTGGCACGCAAAAGAAGGCCAGAGCCCCCGAGACAAACGTGGCTGCTTACCCGCTCGGTTGCCATGGCGACGAGGAGATGGGAACGGCTCCATTGGAATTGCCATTAAAATGGAGAGCAGCGCACCACCGCATGCCTGCACACACGTGTGCACGCGTACACGCACAGTCACACTTAATGTATTCACAGGAAGACAAAGCAAGCGTCCAGTCTCACACACACACACCGGCGAGAGCGTGCACACACACACACACAAACACACTGCATAGTGATGTTTTGGTGTTAATCAAATGAGGGATGTGATTGGTGTGTTGGGAGGTGCAACCCAGCCTCAAATACAACATCAATATCACAATTAACGGTTCATAATTCCCCCCGGGCACAGGTGTGTGTGTGTGTGTGTGTGTGTGTGTGTGTGTGTGTGTGTGTGTGTGTGTGTAAGTGGGGACAATATTAAATAGTGCTGTGGAAGTAGCAGGGTACCCAGAAGGGTAGTTAAAAAGAGCAAGAGCCTGCGAATGCTTTTACCTATTCAGTGTAGTCTCTGTGTGTGTGTGTGTGTGTGTGTGTGTGTGTGTGTGTGTGTGTGTGTCTGCTAGGGTAAAGTTGAACTCAGAACATGTAGGGATGATGGTCAAGAAACCTCTGCTCTATATGTCTCTATATGTTTGTCCCCTCTGTCTCTGTTTCTGTTTGTATGTGTGTGTTTCCTGGGTGTGGCCTCCTGCACCACCTGAACACCTGCAGACAATCATCCAATCAGCTTCAGCAGTTTGTTTGAGTCTTCCTGTGTACCTGTACGCGACCACTTCCCTGGTCTGCCTGTTCCCCAGGAGCACCGAGCCTGTCTACCTGCCACATCCAGCCTCATCCTCGTCACCGGTTCTCCAGCCCGGTCTGCTGTAAGTTTGCCTGTTTGTACCTGCGTGCTCTGACTCACACCCAGTCACTGTGTCTGGATATCTTCTGGCTCCAATATGTCAGTCAACTACAATCATGCTAACTGGTCAAACGATGTCAGTTATCAACAAGCTGACCCCAGGTTTCCTCATCTAGTTAATAATACAGCTGCTCCATAGGTAGGTATAGGTAGGTAGATCTGACTGTAGGTAAACTACAGTCATAATAATATTTCATGAAATAACCGTGTTGCGATACTTGCAGTGTGTATGACATTGTCAGCCTTATAATTGCATCAGCGACCCCGGCGGTGTTAAACAGACTCGGAAGCAAATAGATAAAGAGAACAAAAACATAATTTAAAAGCAGTAAGCAGGCTTCAACACGCCCGAGGCCTTGGTGCTACACTCAGTCTCTGTTGTAGCATGATATCATATATTAAAGTACAATGACATGACAGTGACATTGCGTGCATTACTCATGGCGTATATCAAAGTACCACGAGGTAATCCAAATAAAAATCATACCGATCTTCTATGAACAGTGAGGCCTTTCTCTGAGAGACTTGTTGGTCTGTAGGAGGTTCTTATGCACGTTCATCTCTTCTCATCTTGAACATCCTGCTCTGGAGCACGTTAGGTGTGAACCCCTGGCACAGTCCTGCAAACCCAGGCTGGATGCATTGGCCAAAACCCAGTCTTTGAACCCGCTTGGTATCGTCTTATTACAATTTCGCTATTTTATGACTTTTTTGATTCATCAGCAATCGTAAGCATGATATCTGTTCACAGATACAGGCTGAAATGTCAGCGGGACCTAAAACATTAAGTGCTCGTGACACAGAACAGAAAGTCTTGGCTACTCTGGAACCTCCACAGTAGTGTCTGTTGTTCCCAGAGGCCAAATTGTCATCAGACAGGCAGCCAATGTGCGATTAATAAACTCTGATTGGACAGCTGCTGCTCAGGGGAGGGTACAGCAGAATGTTAATGCTGCTTTACAATCAGACAAAAGAGCTGAGTTGGGTATAGCCCGGTGGAAAACTGATTTTTCACATCATCAACTCATTGATGAGAACTCTTAGATAACCCGCAGCTTGAAGCAGTTTCTTGCGGATTGTGGATCAGACCTGCAGCTCTCCTGGGCCCCTGGGACAAATCCATAAACAGAATGCGAGTGCAATAATCGAGCTGTGTGTGTTTGGTGTCTTCCAACAATGTTTAATGCATGCATGCTGCACAGTAAGCTAACATGCGCTTGCACACTCTCCAGCTGATTTGCGTTAGTCGGTTTGTGCGCAGACGAATGTCTCTGTGGTGGAATCCTCAAGGCATGAACACACTGGTTTGTGTGTTTATGGCCTTAGCGAGGGTAATCAGTCGACACACCCGCCATGAGGAAAGGTTAAACTAAATGTTTGAGAAAACCTCAGGGGTAAACGCCTGATTCCCGGCTGACCTGCATGTTTATTCTACTAAAAAAAGAAAAAAAAGAATGAGCACTGGTGCGAGGCTGGCTGTGATGGCGATTTGTTTGACACAATGTGAGTTTGTGTGTTAGACTGCTGCTAATGTCTGTGTGTATATAAATATATATATATATACATATATAAATATATATATATATATATATACAAGTCTTTTCACTCCCCTGTGTCTCTCCAGCCGGCTGACCACTCTTGTGTGTTACACCTAATAGATTCCATGTTGTTGCCCATTTAGCTGTGAAAATACGGTTTTTCATAATACTGCCACTTTTGCCGCCTCATAATCCCTTTTCTTCAGTCTCTGGATCCCCCTGCCTTCATGTCTAGTTCATTTTTTCATCCTCTTCCCTTTCTTCTTAGACTCTCTCTCCTTAATTTAGGCTGCGCCTCCCACTTCTCCTCGCTTGTTGTCATAAATTCTCACAGACAAGGAAAACGTCTTTGTTTGCCTGCCGCCCTCTCCTTCCAGCGTCTTTTGAAAAAGACAACCGCATGTTTTAAAGCCTAAATATTTAATTGCCATTGTCATTTTAACACCTTTTTGTCTAATTCGTGATAATTTGACCTCTGAAGGATTTCATGTCAGCTGTTTGCAGTAAAGACAAAGGCACGTCTCACTGAGATTTCAAGGCAAAGTTGCGCTCCTGTGCATCATCAGCGTGACATCTCCAGGAAGCCCCTCGACTCACTTGTCACAGTGCAGACGCGTCGTGTGTAACAGTGCCCTTATTTGTCGCAGCCATATCATGCAGTTAATGTGTTGACACATGCACAGGCGGCTCCTAATGCGCTTGTTTTAGCACAGAATTAACAAAAAATGATTATGTCAGCCTGTTGAGAGGGTGTTATGGAGGAGGAGGAAGGAGGCCGCATCACTCTGTCGTTTGAACACATCTTTTTGCAATCATTGTGTGCTTACAAGTACAGGAAGTTGTCTTTGAGTCGCTCAGGAAAATTGGCTCTGGCACAGGCTCTGAGGCTGCAATTAACACCATCCTCCTGCTGCGGCTCATCTTCGAGGCGCTTGAAAACAAAAGAGAGCTTCAGAAAGCTTGGCGGAACATTACCTCAACAGCAGGGTTTGCCAGGTTTATTTTTAATTGAATTAATGCCGTGCTACTTTGACAGCTCATTATCTGGCACTCCATATCAAAGGGATTTTTTATTTTTTGTGATATAAAGGATCTGTGTCAAGTGTGTGTGTGTGTGTGTGTGTGTGTGTAAAACAGTCTCCCAAAATGATGACTGACACTGAAGGTGACTCTAAAAATACAGATGCAAGCTGCCAGGAGTCGGTGGAGTCATCAGTCACTTGAACAAGGCTGCAAACATGCGTAAAATGATGCAGACAAAGCAGAGGAGGCAGCGTGATGTCGCATTTATCTCCATGCATAATGATGCCACAGTCGCAATAAAGCGGAGTGACATGAGCAAGACAACTGTTACTGTTTAGTACTCTGAACTGAATAATGCACCGGCCATGTTTCTATAAAAACAATAATTCAGTGGAAATGACAGAATACAGGCGAATGAAATCCAAATTACTCGATATGATAAGATACACGATACACGGCCCGTGCATTAAAATGCAAATTCTAGTACTTTAGTGCAAAACCAACCTGTGTATATAAACTGCACCCTGTGCACCCCGTCCATGGCTGCAGGTTGGCACACAAGATTTGAATTGGCGGCTTTCTCAGTGAGATCGGAGTGGTGGTGTATAAGCGGCTCTGTTGATGAAACTGTAAACCTTTAAATCCAAGAATACATATTTCATTTTGCATCTTAAAAAGCGCCTATTGTTTATGTCTAGGCTCTAGGCCACCTTGTTGGGTACAGTGGTACAATGTGGCGTGTTCCAATACAACAGCGCTTATAGTTTCTGCCTTTACACACATTATAATGTGTAGTGTTGATTGTCAGAGAGAGATTATTATGACTCCATCTTTATTTCCGAGGTAGGTAACGTTGGTGTTGAGGTGGACTGCCAATACATGAGACAGACACAATAATAACACTTTTCAGTGTACGCTCCAGCACAGCAACCATCACACAACATGACCACATTATGACCTTTCCACTGGAGCACATTAGGTTCTACAAGTCTGACTAATGAAGTGGCCACTGAGTGTGGGTTCAGGTTGTTCTCTGGGTTTTTGAGAGACTGTGAGTCACGGCATTGTCCACAGTCTGCTGATTGGTCTTTCCGGTCGATTCTTCGGTGGATGATTCCCAGCGTCTCTGGATGGACTCATTTCCGTGGCACTGACGAGGGCAGCGATGTCCAGACGAGTGCATTGTGTTGGACTCCTCTCACGCTTTGGAAATGCAGCTTTAACTTCAGCACTGACATTTAGAAAGTCAGCGGTGTCACTCCAACGTGTGCATGATGTAAAACGAAACATGATCGCCTCAATCAAAGCACCAAGCTCACATCGGTCCGCTGCATTAATGATGACGGAATCTGTTTTAGTGAGACGTCGGTGACCTTTGCAGCGTTGGGGCTAATGAAGATACAAGCCGAGGAGGTCTTCTGTTCTGTTCTCCGCTGTGCCACAGGAATCTTGCAGCGCGGAGGATATTCATGCACAGACGGGTGGCCGTTAGATTTGCATCGCATTTGTACTTGTGCCGTGTTCACTGGCCTGTGAGACTCTGTTAGGGGAGGAGAGGTGACAAAACGGGAGGAGGGGACGGGAAGAAAAGGTTGCAGGCGGCTTAAGGGGAGGAGAGGAAGAAACAAAGATTGTCGTTATTATTTATCTGCTGCAGATGTAAGTCTACATTATTCATCCTCATGGGCAGGACACTTCCTCTGGCGGAGAGTAAATAACATTCTGATGTGGAGGGTTGCTTTTTGTTGTTGTTTTTAATCACATTTCAAATCCAGTGTGTGGGACTCGCAATGCAGGATCAAATCACACAAAACCCACAAAATATAAAGTATTTGGTTATATTCACGTTTTTATATTTCTCTCTCGGACACTTCGGTGCCCTGAGCAAACTCCATTACTAATGTGTTTGCTTCTCTGCGTCCCCAGTGTTGTGTTACGCGTGCTTATGTCTGCGTGTGTGCGTGTGTGAGTCACTGTGCGTCCGCAAGCTTTCAGGCCCTCTGAGTCTCTAATGGAGATGAATGCTGCCTCCTCCACCTTACAGCACTGAGTTAATCACACAAATAGGCAGCCCAACTCACCTTTGTGTGCACGTGTGCACAAACTTTGTACATTTGTCTGTGTGTGTGTGTGTGTGTGTGTGTAGGCACGTAATCCTCTTATCATTGTTTTAGGTCAGACCACAAGGTACAGAGTTTCTGGGAGAGAGCTTCCTAAAGGCCTGTGTATGAAATTGCAATAAAGTGTGTGGCTGTGAGTGGCATACTCATGCATATATTTGTGTGTCTGTGTGTGCGTGTGTGTGTGTGTGTGTGTGTGTGTGTTTCCATATGGTGTGTCCTCAGTGAAATCTACTTTCCTGAGACACCCGGGCTCCCGCTCCACACATCTGAAATAGTTATTTTTGGGTCAGACTGCGGGTTTACGGGTGAGATTAGAATTAAGATGAATTAGCCCGAGGTTAAGTTGAGCGTAGGATATGAGTTCATGAAGAAGAGAAGGTTACTGCAGATTTAGGATTTGGGTTTGAAATGAAGATCTGAATTGACCAGAGGCTAAGATTGGCTTCAGCCTGATGTGCTGTAATGGAGTGTTAGGGTTTGAGAATGAATTCAGTCAGAGTCCAGTGTAGATGTGATGTGTCCAAATGCACAATCTGCATAAGTCAAGCTGACTGCATCGCTATTGCTGTGGCAGCCATTAAAAGTCTTCTCCTAATGACATCGCAACGCCATTCATACTTCCCAGCTTCTCTGAGGAACACCTGCGCCCATTCATTTCAAAGTGCGCAGCTCAAGAAGTGACGTCATCTGCATCTGCAAGGCTGACAGAGCTGGAATCAGTGAGGTTTGGATCACGGGAGGAAGACGGTATTGAGTGGAGTATTTTTCATTGATGAGGAGTCATCAAGTTGATTCTCAGTGGAAAGAGAAGGAGAGAGCCCTGCCGACTGGAAGCATTAGCATCGTTAGAGCCTCTGGCTTTTTTATGTAACTTGTCGTCATTGTGACGATCCATGAAACTCTGTTTTGTCAAGCTGTTCACTTGTGTGCAAGGTATGCAACGATACAATAGATGAGACCCAGCGCTGTTATCTCTATATTTCCTGTCGCGCCCAACTCACATATGCGCTAAGAACTGGTGCTTGTAGTGCAAAATGTGTGGTTCTAACACTAAACACCTTCCACAAGGACCGAAAGATGCTCTGATCCGCACTCTTCGAACAAATCCATCCCATAGTTTGGATGAAGTTCAGGCACAGCAGCTGCTTTAAAGGACGTATTTCACAACGTTCTGCCTCCACGCTCCGGTTCGTTTGGAGGTGTCTGAAAAGTTAGACGTACACTAACTTGGCTTCGAGGCAGAACTTTGGTTTTATTTGTTGGCTCTTGTGTTGGGCGTCTTCACTGCAACACCCTAGGGCCTCATTCTTTGTGGGATTTCTCTAGAAACCCCCCACACACACACACCCCATACACCCCTCCTCCAATCTTCAAATGGCTATACACCCAGAGATGGAGGTGGAGAAGGAAGATGCAGGAGAAAGCTGAGAAACAGCAATAGAGTGATGGAGCTGGAGGAGTAGAGAAAGTGACAAATGCAGAGGTGTAGAAACGGAGGCAACGGCAACAGAGAGGGTTTTCCGCCGGCTGTGTTTATGATCAAACAGATAAAGCAGGACAGAGGAAGAGCACAGAATAGGGAGAGATGATTTATGGCTGATGCAGATGAAAAGCTCCTGCTCCCTCCGCAGCGCTGGGCTTTGTCTTGCCTCACTAATCCTCCTGCACCCCTTCTCTCTCTTCCCTTAGCCCACATCCTCCCCGCACGTCCCCGGCCTGCGTTTTCCCGTCACCCCTCTCCTCGCGTGTCTCCCCACTTCTTTACCGTATATCTGCGCTTCGCTCCCCTTTAACCCCTCCTCTGTGATTTTTCCCCACTCATTTAAACATATCCTCTTCCCCTATCGCCCCCCTCGCTCATCAATCCTGCCCCCCCTTCACCCTTCCACATCCCAACCGTGAACACCCCCCCCCCCCCGTCTGTGATCCTGTTAAAGCTTCGTGTCAGCATTAGTGTCGGTTCACACAGCGGTGCGCCACATATTAAGCCAGACAGCCGTTATGTGAGTCCGGGGGTTAGAGGCAGACAGAGTCTAGGTCAGCACCAGCATCTGTCCTATAAGGCCAATGGAGGGGAGCAGGCTGAGGGTGAGGGGTGTGGTGGGGCTGGGGGATAATGGATGACTGCCTCTTTGTAGTACAAAGCAGGTTTTGAATATGAATATGAAAAGTAAACACATTTGAGGTGAGAGAGTTAAGGTAAAAGTGTAATGGCCAAAAGTATTTGGACACCTGTACATGAACCCGATTGCTATTCATCTGATTCCAAAGGCCTGGATGTTACTATGCTGCTCCTCTTTCAGGAAAGTTCTCCACAAAATGATCGAACCTGGCTGCAGGGACTTGATCCCATCCAGCCGGAGCAGCATCAGTGTGGTGACATGGTCTGCACTCAGACACATTATAACAGAGGAGGCAAATCAGTTAAAAGAGTTTTGAAAAGAGTGAGCGATGTTTGACAGATATCGCGCCCCACCGACCTTGGGGTGAAAACGCATTTTACATGTTATTTTTGGGCAAAGTTACCAAATGTTTCTATGAGTACAGTTGTTATGTCCATGGGATCATTGAAAGTGATGTTATGGCTCTGTCAGTTCATTCAGACAGGGGTCTGGTTGTGTTAGTCAAAATAACTGCCAGAGGACGCTGCCCAGATGGCGGGCAAATGGCGAGACTTTGGCTCAATGGCAGTGACATCAGGGCTCCGTCCTGGTCAGACCGGTTAATAATAAAACTCTGATATTGCTTCACTTTGTTGACTGGGGCCTTCCCTAAACTTGGTACCACATAATTAGGTGTTGCAGTATTAATGTTGTATTTAAAGGAATAACGTAATACCATCAATGGAAGGTTGCCAGGCAACGAGCGGAGTCTCCAGAAAACCCCACCATAAAACTGCAAATTGACATTTTTACAAAACATGTTAATAAGTGAGCTTTGAGGTGTTGCTAGGCAGAGTTTGTTACCTTTGAACTAGACTTAGAGCTGTTTCCAGTCTTTATGCTAAGCTATGCTAACCATCTCCTGGCTCCACCTACTTATCCAACCTTTAGCAAGAGGGCGAAAAAGCAGATTATTCCAACATGGTGAACTATTCCTTTAACTGCAACACAAAGCCACACTATGAGACACGTCCTGAGATCATACAGTTTACGTACGAGGTGGATATGAATGATATGGTTTTGCATTAGATAAGACATGAAACTTTGAGCAGTAATAACTTTAAACTCTGTTTCCTTCCATGTTTCCTTGTTTTTAATTCCCTCCTTCTCCTCTGCTTCTTCGTGTCCCATCTTCTCCTCTTCTGCCATCCCTCCTTCCGGCATTCTTGTTCTCATCCCTCCTTGATCTCCTTCCAATCCTCTTTTTCATCCCGCTTCCCTCCTTTCTCTTCTCCAGT
Source organism: Datnioides undecimradiatus (assembly GCA_008933995.1). Lineage (NCBI taxonomy): Eukaryota > Metazoa > Chordata > Actinopteri > Lobotiformes > Datnioididae > Datnioides > Datnioides undecimradiatus. Next base: position 642,236 of record WARS01000007.1, on the reverse strand, counting down.
CTCCTCTGTTTCCTTTATTCCTTGTATTTGCATTTCACCGCCGCTCTTTATGTGTGCCATCCCTCTTCTCTCCTCTATCCACTCCCACCCTCTCTCCTCCATCTCGCCTATCATTTACTTTCCTTCTCCCGTGTATCTTCTCTCCATCTCTGCCGCGCACTGCTCTCTTCCATCTCCATTTCCTGCCCTTTCCCTCCCATCTCCTTTACGTCTTTCTTTCCTTTGACACGGCCTGTCCCTTCATTGAATGCGCTTTTCTCTTCAAGGAGTTGAGTGTTCCCACCCTGGCATCAGTTTGTTGGTTGCCATGACAACCTCCTGAGCCAAGTTATTTATAGCAGCAGATCAGCATGACTCCCACACAATACAGGCTGTGTGTGGATGTGTGGCTTTTATTTATTTATTTATTTATTGGTTGTTTTTATTTATGCCTGTGCATGAACTTTAATTTCGGAGAGACAATTGTCCCCATTGAGTCAAACCTCAGTTGAGCACTTTTCATAAAAATGAACATGAATGTGTTTGATTGCATTTCCATTCCAGGCAAATTCATTTGTTTTAAAGATATATTGTTGCATTTAATTATTACTGAACATAGCTAGCATAGTGTCAGTTACTGCAAGCGGCAGCACTTCAGAGGTCCTGTCCTCTTAAAGCTACACAGCATTTCTTTTTATTGAAAATCCCATAATAACCTTTCAGTATAGTATAATGTCATTGGTCTTTGAGAAAACCAGACAGCTGCACCTCCTTTTTCTCTGTTTTCAGGATTTTAAAACTCCAGATGTCGGCCAATCACTCGTGGTTTTAGAGAGAAGTTGTTCCTCCTGGCTGCAGATGCAGATGTTGATCCAGATTCCCAATCCAGTGGTGGAAAATCCAGCAACTTGTCATAAATGTACAGAATCTCCTTCGCCTGCATCAGTGTGTAGGTAAACAAGTCCACACACGGAGATTCAGACTCATCACGGTTGATGCCGTGGTACCGCTTGTGAGAGTGTCAAAGAAGTATGATCACAGTGGGGGCTGATTTGGATGGGCGACGGTGGTGTGGGTGCTCTACCAGCCTAACATCCTGCTTTGGGACGTTGTCACAGCTGCCTCTGAAGCCTGGAACACTCTGCTCTGAGGCTGTAAGGCGGTGGAAGGGCATCTTTGGGGAGATGAGTCGCAGCGAGGTTCACACCTTGGAGAGACTGACTCCTTATGAATGCATTTTTTTGTTATAACGTGGCTTATTTCTCCTCTGCTGGTAAAAAAAACAGGAATTTCATGAAATTATTCTCCTTTAATGAGATATATGGATTGATACTGTCCATTGTATTGCTTCTGCAAAGAAAACCTCATCTGACCAAGTTAATGTTGTAGAAAGAGCAAGGTGCAGAGATCTTTGTGATGGTTTCAGCCTCTTGCTGTCCATCAGATTCCCAGTTTAGAGTGTGATCAGAGTCAGTCAGCTCTGGTCACAACCTGGTCCTCTTGTGTGCACATGTCGACTTCATGCAAATCATTTTTCTTGCATGATGCAGGACACCAAAACACCGAGTTAACATTACCAAACATTAAGTGACGCGTCATTGTGAAAAGATAAGTGATAATAAGTCGATAAATATGTTTAATTAAAAGCAAGCTACTGTCTGTACAGCGCAGCACTGTCAAATCAATAGCTTAAAGAGATTCACAACACACAGTGATACATTACTTCCAGTTGTAAACATGATAGGGGAACCTCTGGGTAGCACTGGAAACAGTACAGTTAAAACATCTCCATTGTCTGTTCTGTAGGCTCTGTGTGCGTGTGTGTCTGTGTGTGTAGACGTGTCTGTGTGCACGCATATGTGTGTGTGTGTGTGTGTGTGTGTGTTAATAGCCATTCTCTCCAGCAACACTGATCACAGCCAAGGCCGGTGCCTCGCGGCCAGCCTGTAACGTTACCATGGAAACGAGCCCACCACTTAGGAGCCGCCGAGAAACCAAACACCCTCCGATCAATAAGCTTCTCGAATTTGGGGGCCGAGGAGACACACACACACACACACACACACACACACACACACAGCAGACTCTGAAGCTCCATCAATAAGCAGATAGTCGCACCAACTCAGCTGCTTATTCAGATGGAGTACAGTGAGGAGAGAGAGTGAGGAAGAGTCTTTTGAAACCCACTGAGACACTTAACTGAGTGCCGGAGAGAGGAGTCACGGCAGTTGGCAAAGTGCTGAAGGGGGAGATCTGGAGTGTGACTATCACTCAGCGAACAAAAATGTAGAGAAATGAGCAGGGAGGAACACAGAGTACACACCGCGGACGTTACAAGAGTGGCTGCTGTCATCTGATGTGAACAGCACGTGGGAACACAACACTTTCACCAACTTGTTAAGTGGAAAAATCATCCAGTGGTTAGACCGTAATTTTATTTTTAATTAGGACTTTAATCAAGTAAGATTCAATGGGTTGACCCTGGTTGTTAATATACTCTTTACTGATACATGTATGGTTGTAGGAATCAATTTTTAATCTATCAGCAACAACAACTTAATATTAAAAACATTGTGCGCGTTATGATCAGCGTACAGGTGATTTCTTCATCGCTGCAGCTTTGCGGTAGCCTTGATGTGCAGGTAATTACTCTGGTCTCTCTTGTTTCTAATTGTTTCTGCCCACCTGCGTTCATGTCCACCGCTTCCCTCTTCTTCAGGGTGTCCTCTTCTTCTCCTTCTTTCCCCTCACATGTTCGATATAAACTATATTTTGACCAATTTTGTTAATTCCACAGTGTTGTGACCTGCTGAGTTTAGCTGGGTAGATCAGCCTAATAAATATTTAACCCTAGGCTCTGGTCTTAATTGATTTTGATCATAACGCATCAATAGGTCCGGTTATTAATAAAACACAATCTCGTTATTGTGTTCCCCTCCAATCATCTTGCCGTCATGCTTTATTGCTGTCTGTGTCGGTGAAACGCTACACTGTATTGTTGAGTCTGTGTGAAGCTCTTTTGGCAGAGCTACTGCAGGCATACGGTATATGAGATGACAAGCATACACACCGTGTGATGTAGTGAAAGCTGATATTCCTCTCTGTGCGGATGGTCTCCAGGGCGAGTGCGCATATGGATCCGCAGCACACGGGCCTGATAATCAAAGGAGTCCTCTATCCAGGGCTCAGATCTCTGATCTCTGCTCTTTGACTTGGTTTTGTTGTGCGTGTGTCAGATAGGACAGTTAAAGCATGAAAAGCAGGGATGTTACTGTAAAGTCGGGCGTTGATGTTTCCAAAGGCAGGGATTTGTCCAATGACCACATGGGCGTCATCACGTAACAATAAGAGGGAGCCAGAATGTCTGCAAGCAGGAGACCTTCTATTAAACTCCAGCCAACTTTGCGATGTAACTCCTAGCTGACAGAAGTTAAACCTAGCCCCATCCTTCCTCTGCTCCACAGCCTGTCTACTTCAAGGTCGGACAGGTTTCCGTGCACTCAAATGCCCTGCTGCCACCCTTAAACTGAGCTGTTTGTGGACTTGAGACTCAACTGGTTCTCTCTTGTCAGCGCGCCTTTTTAAACCTCCACAAGTCTGCAGCTGTGCGGATGACGACTTCTGGATTTCTCTTTTTAACTCAAGCATTTCAGAGCAGAAAAAACAGGAAGTCAGATGTTTCTGAGATGCTAGAATCTGTGCATCTGGTACAGGAAATCAGATGTGGCTCAAAAATGCATCAGTTCACATTTTCTTCAAGTCGACGGAAGATGAACTCAGTGTTTATGCTTCATATGTGCAGCTGTAGCATCTATCACACTGTCTTTCATATCTTATAATATATAATATCTTGCGGGATATAAATATGTTTAATGTGGCTGTATTGTCTGGCAGAAGAACAAACTCTGTATCATCATACAGGGACAGCACATCAGTTTCAGCGAGTAAACAGTTTCCGCTGAGAGTGTCATCAAAATATTTATAGAACACAAACAAGTTGATGAACGTCTTTCCCACGACTCGCATTCCAGCGGGAGAACCTTGGGAACAGGAGCTTTTCCAAAACACCCCCCCCACCACCACCACCTCTCTCCCAACATTAGACCGAGCCTTTAATAGAGTGTGTTTGGCTTCCTGCACAGTAGATGTTTCACCACTGCTCCCGTCTCTCTTGAAGCATCCAAACAGCGCTGAGCTTGGTGGATAGGTGTCTAATATGATCAAGTGAAAAGCAGTGATCACGTTTATGTTCCAGTTGGAGTCACAGAGGCGTCTACGCTGAGAACACAAACAAAGCCACATCTCTTTTCTCTGCTGTCTTCTGCTGGAATATCTGCGTACATCTGCAGTACACGCACAGCATATTTGCTGCAGCCCACGGGTCTGTGCATCAATAGGCTGATAGCTCTGATATCACGATGCATCAAAGTCACCACATAAAAGCCATTTTTTCTGAAGCGAGACAGTGAGTTTAGCTGTGATTATTCAGGAAAAATGACATAACATGCTTCTCTTTGTCGAGCATGTCGTGCCGCTCAATTGTTGACTGTACCTCGCGCTGCTGCCAGTCAGTAATTGTACTTTACGACAGTCCTTTCCATTTATTTTATGTATTGCTTCTAATTTTCTGCACTTTACACAGATATAATGTAGATTTTTACTAAGTACATTAGTTAAAAGGTTTGAAGATTCAATTTCACAAATGTAACATATGACCGATTTTGTGACAAAGTATATGCAACGGCTACAACAGCCGTCACTCCAAGCATCTCCGACAGTTCGCTTTGGATAAAAGCATCTGCTAAATGAAACTGTTGGACTGTCAAGTTGTAGTTTCGGTTCAAATGACACAATTTAACACTTGCATACGTCAAAGTCTAGTTTTGTGTGCAGCTGATACGCCAATCCTTATCGTTGACTTCTGTGTCGATCAGATGTGTAGTCAGGTGAGCTTTGGTTGTCATGGTAACAAAAAATAAACACTTGGTTAACATTATGAACCAGTTTGATTCAGTTTAGACTACTAAGCCACTTGGTTAAGTCAAGGGAAAGATGGTCTGTGTTAAAAGAAGTATGTTTAGTTATGTCCAGTATGTGACGCAGTGTTTATTAGACCCATCCATCCATCCATCCATCCATCCTCCCAGGGGTTTCCTATATTTCCATATTGATTACTCTTATTTTGATGTCCATACAGCTGTTACTTTTTCTTAAGTGAAATTAAAAAGTAGATTTACTTGGACCAAAGTAAATTTACATTATAATATTGCTGCTCTTACTCAAGTACAGGCTCTAAACACTTGCTGCTGCCTGCGTATGTCTTCTGGTGTCCTCTCTCCGTTGGGTCTGATCTGGATCTGGTCCAGTTATCCTGCAGTCCATCCTGAGTCCTCTGATCTTTGATCCGTCCAACATCATCATTCTTTGCGCACCAACCTCAGCACTGATGTAAACACCCGCATTCTTAGCACTACAAAGATGTAAAATGCCTTGCTCAAGAGTACCTTTCCCATCCCATCCCGTCACTCTGCCAATGGTCTCTGACAGTCTGTGAATTCATACCCACAACCCTCCAGTCACAAGCCTGATTCTACCACTGCCCCCGTTAGGATCCAGTACAACACCCTAAATTTAGTATCCAATCTATCCACCACATCTTCAGACCACTTCAGCGCTATTATTAATTATAACTTCTGCTGACCACACATTTCTTGATTTTCCTTTTTTTTTACAGTTACAACAGCTTTTCTGCTCAGTTTGGTTAATGTAACCGAAGGCCGCAGATGAGAGACAAGGGGAGGAGTGAAAGCTAGAACTGGGCTGAAAAGCAGAGGATTGGAAGAGGGGGAGCCTGAGCGCGGAGTGTAATGTAGCGTGCTCCCTGAATCTAGATCACTGAGCACACCAGTGTTTCTTCAGTAATTTCTTGTAGCAGAGATGGGCACCCTGGTTTCACTTCAACATGTCTGTCCCAGTTTTGGCAGCGGCGCACTCACGACGCTAATGCTACAACTAGCCGGGTCACAGAGAGGGGACTGTAGATTTAGACTTTCCTCTGAGACAAGATATATTATGCAATAAGGTAAAGCAACAACTGGATGGTGAAAAGGGGGCTAACATGACCTGGTTTTCATTTAGCTTTGTTGCTAATTAGCCTGCATGGACAGAAGCTGGACGCCAAGATGCCACACACCGCAAATCAAAGTGTGATTTTCACAGCAGGTCCACTTGTTCGGCTGGTGTTGGTACACCCGGAGATACACTTGCTGCTTAACCACGTAGACAACCGGCTGCCTGGCGACCCTTAAGGTTCACATGCTTGTTTGTGCTCCTGTCTGCATGCTACTGGAGGATACCACTAGAGGGCGCAACAGAGAAATCAGACCGGAAAGAACTTCTGGATTTGGATCGATGCAAACAAGAATTTAAGGTAGTTACAGACAACATAGATACATCATCATCTTAATTAAGCAGGCCGCGACAAGTCTGACCTGTTTCTGTCAGTTTGAGCAATTTATGACTGCAAACACCACAATATGGCACACGCTTTAATCACACTCTGACTGTGCTGTTGTAGCCCCATTCATTCTTGGTGTCCTTTGGTCACGCCTGTCCAACTTTACCACCAGATGGCACAAAAGGTGAAACTTTTTTTATTGACATATCCAGAATAGGAATTTGTGTTTGCTTTCTCTTTGACTCTGACCGTTTTAGTTTTTCCTGGAGCCAACATCTAGTGGCTGTTAGAGGAACTGCATTTTAAGGCTCTTCCATGTAAGTCACCGCCCTGTTAGTTGACTTATTTTAAAAATGAACAAATCTTAAAACCAACAATTAAAACCTTCATTAATATCAGATAATAACTGTTTTTGCACCATGCCACAGCGTTCACTGTGGTTGTTATCTTGCTTCAATAGGTTCTTAACTAATTTTACATAATTACATAACTTTATAAATAAAGTATCTTTGGACTTGATGAGTGTACCTTTCTAAACCTCCATTCTTTTCTAATATATCGCATTATTTAGACTTTTAGGACTCCACAATTGTCCAACTTAGAGAAATTAAAGGGGAAAACATGTTGCAAAACACTTCATAGGCGAGTAAAATGTCACATCAGAAGCAATCTTCCGCACACAACCCGCACACCGTTGCCCCTGTCTTACTGTGGAGCTCCATGAATATGAAGCAGGGCTGAGAAGACACCATGCAGCCTCTGTGGGATAAAGGAGAGGGGCCAAACTGAAAACACGGTGTTCCTATAGGAACCTGGGGGTCTATAGGGCAAGGCTGGCTGAGAATATGCGGGCTGGGCAGCAGTCTTGCTTGTAACACAAGGTCCCTACACAGAATTAAATACGCTCCACTGGACCCGAGTACGCGTCTTGTCCCCGCCCCCCGACAAGGCACAGCATCCATCCTCATGCGCTCACACGCTGCGTGATCCCCATCACAAACCGAGCGCGGCGGCTCTGCTCAGCCCGTGGAGTAGTAGTGGAGTAGTAGTGGGAGTGCTCACGGCGTCCTCTCGCTTCCTTTCTGCTCGTTTTCCCCCTTTAATGGATTCGCCTTTTCTCTGGAATACTGCTTCACCCCATCGCGGTAAGTGTGTGTGTGTGTATTTGTGATGCCTGCAGTTGCTGCGTGCGGGGAGAAATAAGAGGAAACGGGACCGTGCAGCTATTGTCTGTTGCTGAGGCAAGTTCGGACCCTAATCAAGTCACAAACGCGTTGAGCGTTGTGCGGTGAGAGGCGCGCGGAGTTCGCGATGAAAACGCTGTGGGTCCTGGACGGATTTCACCGGCGATCTGTTGGAGAATTGGTGTTTTAACGATGGGATCAATCGATATCGGTATTCCGACAGACACCTGTCTCTCGCAGCAACAGTGACCGCCCTCCGGCGCTTATTTGCGCACATGCAAATAGGAATTTTGCACATAATCCGCGGTCTCGGTGGCGCTCGTTGGTAACAGCGGGCGCAAATCTGTGCAAATGTGTCGCCTTCGTTGCCGAGCAAACGTGTCTCCAGCCCGGCGAGAAAAATTTGGCCCGTCTCTCCGCCTCCCCCCCCCCTCTCCAACACCAGAGGGTGGATATTCCTCCCCAACCAGCCCCCCTTAGACACGCACGGCGCAGTTGATGCCTTTCAGATCACTGAAAGACTCAAATCCCATGCTTATTAAGAAGGCTTGATGAGCGGTTTAGTGTAACCTTGAAATGCATTGAGTGCAGCAGTGTCACCCTCCTCTCCTGATTGCTTCTCCTGCCATCGCGTTCAGAGAGCGGCAGCGTGCATGTGCAGCCGTGTGGCCTCGGCTTCAGTGCTGAGAACTGAATAGAAGAATCAAACCTGTCTTCTATTAGTTCTCCTCAAGTGAATGGCAACACAATAAGAGCCATATTTGTGATGTAAAGGTAGGGGCTCTCTATGCTGAGGGTCTGATTTAGTCCCCTCAAAGCACTCAGATGCTTTTTGGCATCAAAACAGGTGAAAATTGGATTTTAATGTCCGGCTCACAGCTGAATCTGCTCATCAGAGCGGTAACTAAACGGTTACCGGACCCTGCATGTAGCAGGAGTCTGCCTGTATCAGCCCGTATCTATTGTCTACAAAGTGCTTCCTGTTTAAAAATCACCTGCTCTTTAATTAGTGGAATGTACTTCCTGTCCGCTTGCATCCACAGTGATGGAGATGCATCGCTTCTGCTGCTTTTGGTTCCCACTGTGTGCATCCTCCCTGAGTCCCTTGGCTGTGCACCGAAAATAAGATAGTATCAGCCTCGGAGAGATGCAGCCTATTTCCGACAGCTATTTGTAGCCGGAACCCTTTTTTTTTTTTTTCTTGGGTGCGTTTTGCTGTGTGTGTTTATATTTGACAGGTGTATTCATGCTCGTCCCTGTAGTGTAGCAGGCGAATGGTATTATTCAGCAGACAGATGGCAGGTGGCTGGGCATCAGGTGAGCCTTTCCTTGGCTGTCAGCAGGGCCCGCTCAATGCAAGATACCTCTTGGCATACTCCCACCGTGCTGCTCTGCATAACGCTGTGCATTTATGCAGCGTGTGTTTTAAAGTGTGTACGTTGTAGGTCCGAGCAGTGCTCACTGTGCACACAAGAGCGTCCCATACTGCTCATACTGCAAGCCTTGTTTTGCTATACTGAGTGTGTGCCTGTGTGCGCCTTCCCCTTGAAAACCTATGTCACTCTTGACCAATCGGGTGACAAAACAGGCTGAGGTCACAATGACATCATGATGCCCGGCAATGACTTACTCGTCTGTGATGTTCGCCTGTGATGTCGTCATGAACGGCTGCAATTATCCTGATGCGGGGTCCAGTTTCTGACATCGGCACCTCGCGTCGTCACAGATATTACTGTCAAATCATACGCTGTCACCATTTTGACATCCAGTTGTGTGTTTTGACAAAGAAATCTGTCAACTTTTTGGTGTTGATGGTAGAGAAGTCCGAATTTTGGCGTGAGCTGGCTCCAGTTTACTCATTTTTCATCATCATTTTGGTCATTTTTGATTTACTGCCTCATGCCAGTCCTGGAAAATGACTTTTTTTTTGGTCATAGTATTCCTTTTAATATGGAATATTTGGTATACGTGGGTCTTCTGTGTGGTTTTGTCACCTGCTAGACGAAAGCCTGCAGCGTTTAGAGTAACGCTGCACCAGGCGAGATTTCACAACACAAATCCACTTATTTTATCATCCTTAATCTCCAAGTGAAGGACGAGGAGAGGGTTCCTCGCAACAGAGTAGAGCTTCCCGTGGGATTCGGCAATACAGAAGAAGAAATTCAGCTCGAGCGTTGTATGATTTACCTGTTCACGCAGCGAGCGATAAATGAAAACACATACAAGTGCAAAGCTACATGTCTCCCGAGCTGCAGCATTGAGGAGCGCTGGTGCAGGCGTATGGTTTCTGGATGTTTAGCTGAAATGTTTCAGTTGTTTGGTGCTGCTGCTGTCTGGAGCCACAGACACACAAAGCTGCTAACAGTGCACTTGACACATGGGAGGGGAAAAAAAATCATATTAGTGGAAAGGTGCTGTTCTGAAATGTGTTACAAATCATAATAATTACAGGGAGACACCGGCAGATGTCTTCTGTTGGTCATAAAAAAAACAAAAACCCCAAAAAAACACCAGACAGACAAATAGTGATGAGGCTGCAGGACGGACTGACCTCTGCACTCATGCCTGATATCTAACGCCTCCCACGCTCCCACACAAGAGACTCCTTATTGATCACATGCATGCATGTACACACACACACATGCACACACAAACCCCTTTCCGTGCTCCACTGCTAGCAGGTATTTGATTACCACTAGATGTGGGGGTAGTGTTATTACTGCAGCGGGGCCGTCCTGATTGGGCAATAGATCTGCCATTGCGACGTCTCCGGGGAATGATTAGCCCCAAGGTGAGATAAGGCGTGCCTCTGGAGGTGGAGTGGCCCTCGCTTTATCTATGAGAAGGCCGATACGCACAGTTGATCACGGTGTCAGGCGGGGGAACGCTGACACGCGCTCGTGAATACGTTTCGCTTGGTTTGCCAGAAGCAGGGCAATAGAGTAGCAGCTCGTGTGGCTAAACTTCGATATTTACGAGGATGCTTGATTAATATGAGGGAGAAGTGCTGTGTTTTTGGCTTGAATAGGCCTGCATGAGCACACCCAGTATTAGTAGCGTGCCAGAATGTAGCGCAAGCTTCTCAGCACAGACCCGTGTATATAATTAGTCAGAATGGGAACGGAAGCTAATGGAGAAATACTTGAAATTGCAGCCAAATGCCCCTGCTGGCTGAGAGCCCCAGTTTTGTGAGTGTGTGTGTGTGTGTGTTTGTCCACTGGTTTGATTTTAAGATGTTTATTTGGTGAGGACAACTATGATCTGTTGTTGTTCATCACTAGTTTCCAAAGCATCCCGTGGTAATGCTCGACCCACACATAGTCTTTACTGTGACTTATGTGAAGCTTTGCCTTTTATGAGGATGCTTCACGTTTGAAACCAGGTTTGCCATAAGACATTGTGGACGGCCCGCGAACTGAGCTGCTGCTAACGTTTATTCAGCCTGTTACCCGGATAACTTAAGACCCACGTGTTTAATGATTAAAACATAGTTTGAAAAACCCAAGATGTAAGAAGGTCAATCACAAAAATTTGGCTTGAAGCTGGATGACAGGATAAAAATTAACGACAGCTTCTGGCAGCAGCAGTGAGGATATGATGGCGCCATTGACGTGTGACCAAATGAGAACGATACCTGACTGCTGATTGATTGATCTTTTTGAAAATTGTCAGAACAGTTTGGGATAAGTTAGGACACAACTCACCGGGGCTTTATCGATGTATTTCCTAAATGTAGGCAGACAAGTTGAATAAGGAGGGGACCCTAACCAAAAGAACCCACGGTGCTAGTGAATTCTTTGTCCTGTTGATACACCGGTTCTTCGGTTCTGATGAATGCAGACTGTAAATGGTCCTCTAGTTGACGATGTGCAGATTACTCAAGGTGGAAGCTTCTTTTGAGCTCTGCCTGAACACACTTTTATATTCTGTGAAGCAGGTGTACAGACCTCAGAACAGTGAAGGTTGTTTCTTTCTGAGATGCTCTGGCTGAAAGGTTAGCTTGCGACTGTTGCGCCTTTTAAGTGTGGTGCAGCCATCGAAATCTCAGGGTCAGTCTGAGTATTGTTTGCGGTCTTCTATGATTTTTTTGTCTTGTACTGACATAAAGTGACAGAACAAAAGACGAAACTTCCATCATGTCCTTCAGATGCAATGAAATGGTTGCGATACTCTTTAATAAGGTCTGCCTTTGCATGACACATCAGAAAAACAATACAAACTTAGATTATTCAAGCTCCTTCAAATACACTGTGAATAAATGATTGCATGGATGACGAGAAGCTGCTGCAGCATGATGCGCGCGGACACTGATGGATCTCAGACGGGAAGGACTTCATCTCCAGCGTGATCAGGAGTGATGGCGCTCCGGCGGTTCTGATGGGTGTTATTGGGCTGAAAAATAGCTGAACAGTCAGAGATCAAGAGCTCGTTTGATCTAAATATAGACGGAATACTGGAGAAGTTACAGGGCAGTAATAGGAAAAAAAACCCAACTTGCAGAGCATCATTCAGCTTTCAACACACAGTCAAGAACACACACACAAACACTTAGAGAAGCCTTGGAGCACTCATGTAAATGCATTTTTCCCAACTTAGAAATTTACATTCATACATATGCAAATATACCTGAAGCTGTTGCAGTTGTTTGCGAAAGGCATTTGCTGGGATGCAAAGCAACAACCAGCGTTCCTGCTTGATGAATTCACTGCAGGAGATCTACCACAGCTGTTGATTTAAGATGTGGAAATACAGTTGTATAAAATCCAACACACCTGCCCTTTGAGCAATCGATAATAAGTCAATAGATTGCATTGAGAAGGAAACCAACATTGATGTCGCCGTATGTTTGTTCAGTTGGAAGGGTTTTGGTGATAACGATGTGGGTGATGAAGGCTGTGGCGATAAGTTGGAATGAGCTTTAGAGACAAAATGCACTTTGCTTTATCGGGAGCAAGACATGAGGGTGAATCTGAGGCCAGCAGCTGATAAAGACCGTGGAGAGACAGAAATGTGTTTGAAGACTTAGGAGAGTCTCTCTGTGAGCGTGTTGCTGGTTAGCAGCATCTGAAGAAACAGGCTTGGGATCTCCTCTCCTCCTCCTCCTCCTCCTCTCCTCCGCCTCATCTTCGCGTCTTCTCTCTCACGTACAGTTAAGTGTCTCCCTGGAGAAGACTTTTTTTTTTATTATTTTAGTTTTAGAACTTTTGATTCTTCTCTAAAGCGATGCTCCTGATCTGCTTTTACTCTCAACTCTGTCCTGTTTCTGATCTCAACTTAGTTGTCTCTGTTTGACATTCTTATGTCCTCTACCCTGTGTCGCTGCCAGGCAGATTTTCCAGCTAAGCTCTCAGTCAGAAAGACACAAAAAGCAATTTCTCACAATTGAGTGTTGACGCTAAAGTGATTTTGTACCAAAGCTGTTGCACAATACACAACTTTATATTGAAAATGACTGGCGGTAGGGCCTGTATTCAACACTAACCTTCAGAGTATTAAGAGTTAGAGCCAGGCGATATGGACCAAATGGACCAGATACCTCAATGAGAATATTGGTACTTTCACAAAATATTAAGTGATTATGATTTTTGATAAATGACACTGGGGAACAATTTGAAAAAAAAATTCTGTTGAGTTAGATTTTTATGCTGATTAAAACTAAAATTGGCATGCTGATTCCAAAATTGCAGTCAGTTTTTTTCTAGCACGTCAGGTTTTTTCTCCACAGCTTACCCTCCAGATATGCAAAATTCCACTGATTAGCTATAGTAGTAGTAGTGGTAGTGGTAGTAGTAGTGTACATATGTTGGCTGACTATTGTTGGAGCATCAAACGCGATAGTCCTCAAGTTGAACACTCCAGAAAGAGCTATAAACGTACATTTTGACCTTAACTACTTGCACACAATTATAATTACAGTAGCCATATCCTTTGTAAAAACATAATACTGTTAAATAAACATTGCAGTCGTGCCTGTTTCTTTCATATTTCATTGTATGTCAATATTTGAACATTTTTATAAAACAAGCACATATCTGTTAAGTACAGTATTTTTCATATGTTTTAAGAAAACGGGGATCCTATAGTTCAAAAACTTGACGTGATAGAGAAAAACTGAGATCAGTTTTGGATTCCGCACCCAAAAATGAGTTAAAAACAGCTGTCAGACCTAACTCAACAAAAACTGTGCTCCCCAGTGTGATCATCTTAGACAAACAATAGAGCGGCTACAACACTCTGGTAAGTTAAGAAAATCACTTTAATGTAATGCAGCCCTTAATAGCAGGAAAGGACTTATGATACCCATAATCTAGGATATTAAGTTACATATTATGATACTGATATTATAACGACACATTGCTTGCTCTATTAGGTGTGCAATGCTAAACAGCTTTTTTTTAGTCTTATTAAGTACAATGGACAAGATCCCTCACCGGCTTCCCACACCGGAACGCCGCCGATTAATCATGTTTGTTGGAACGCGTGACCAATTCAAGGGCTTGAACCTGAGACTCCGTGGGATTGAATGAGCCCTTTGCATCTGCGCGTCAATACAGTGCGTTAATTACATCTGATGTTTGCCGCTGCAGACGCAGTCGATGAAAATCCTCAGGAAGGTCGCAACAAACAAACAAAAACACTCAGGATCACTCCAGAGGAAGGGATTTAAGACGAGGCCTGGGCTATTCCAGTTCGATTCTCTGCGCAGTAATGAGTGTTTTGTCAACAGAGGACGTCTTTCTAATTATGCATTTGCAACATTTTCTCCGCTCACTCTGTTTATTATTAAGTCTGTTCTGTTGCAAAGGGGAACTGCGCTGCTAATTGCCCCTATTTTGTTTGGAAAGTAACTGACAAAACGAATCAGAGTGGATGTCACCAATGAATAACACCTACAGTATGAGCATCCTGTAGGTGGGAAGTGGAAGAAAGAGTAGAGGTCTTTAAAATCAATACAGTGTATGATTAAACCTAACATCCCTCGGGTGCATGTGGTAAATGGCTTATGTGTAGGCACCAAGAACCATGGCTGCCGGTGAGAGAAACCATTTATAAAGACTTTTCCTATAACTTCTGCTCAAACGGACAAGCAGCCTGTCCCTGAAGAGGAAGCAAATACTCCTCTCCTCCAAATGAACCATCTTCTTAAACACGGTGTAAGTGTTTTTCCTCTCCTCTGTTTGTCTTTCTCATGTCTTCTGTGTCTCTCACTCTCCTGCTCCCTTTGCTCCATCCACTGTGAGTCACTGTCCTGTCTGATGTTTAGCTCCGAGGGGAGATGGGAGAGGAGCGATGACAGTGTTGTTTCATGTTAACACACATTTGTGTGTGCGTGATAGAGCGAGTTCCCCGCAGCCTGACTATGGTGCTTTGATGGCTGATTGTGTCCCCTCCCATCCAAGGGGGATCTTACTAATCTTTAACATGAAATGCAGAGAAAGCGTACCGAATCTGCATCGACAGAGCTGACTGGTCAGAAAACAAAGTCACTATTGTTTTGCACCAAAGAAGTGGATCGATTTCCCCTGAGTCACTTTAAAGAAAGCCACAACAGAAGTATGAAAACTGACTATTAATAGCAACAAAGATGCTCCGTTGGCAAGAGAGGTAGTCATGGGACGGCTCTGTGTCTCTCTGTGTGTTTGTGTGTGCGTGTGCGTGTGCGTGTGTGCACTTTGCACTGTGCCGGCAGCAGATGAGGAATTCAAAATGAGCCGTTCATACCTTGTTGGTCATAATTCTTCTTCTTCTGATTTTTAGGAGGAAGTCACAGGAAAAAAAGTGATTTATGGCATAAAGTTGTATGATAAATGTACAGTATCACCATTTGGCGACAGCAGGAGTGCTGTCAACATCCCTAAATACTGATGGTTTCTCTGTCATCAGCAGAACAAGCACAACAGTGTAGGGTAGGTTATGAACACAGACTGGCATGCTGAGTTGGCATGTTTCCCGGCATGATGTGTGTGAGTTTTCATGCAAAAAAGGAAAAAAACAGAAACAAACATTCAAAAAAAAACCCAGAATAGGTGAATTCACTACATTTCACCAAAACAACCGAACCTAAATGTGATCATGTGATCATGTGACCGTCAACAACAGAGGTAATGTGAATAAAGTGTGGGAGCGCGCCCAAATCACATTCAGTGTCATCGAAAGCTGTTTTGGGGGATAGGCCTAATCAATGTCTTGCTGAGAGTTAGATGAGAAGATCGATACCACTCTCACATCTTTCCGTTAAATGTAAGGCTACAGCCAGCAGTCAGTTAGCTTAGCTTAGCATAAAGACTTGAGAGGGAAACTGCTAGCATGGCTTTCACCTAAGGTAGCAAAATCCTTCTAAAGTTCATGAATGAACTCATTTTTTCTAATTTATTGTAATTTTGTGCTCGACTATGTGTCGGCAGTCTTTAGTCTGCTGGTTGCCTAGCAACCTCAAGGTGACGACAAGGCAAACAAATGAGATTAAGTGTGCTAATTAAAAAGCTTTAGAGGTGCTAGTAGGTGCATTTTATTACCTTATTCTTATGGACAGAGCTAGGCTAGCTGTTTCAGCCTGTTTCTAATCTTCATGCTGAGACGACATTAAAGATGCATCTTTTACAATATTAATCAATGTTATGATTAAGTGTTTAATCAATCTATCGAGCAAATATATGAGAAAGAACAAGATGACAATATTAATTACATGTTTCCAGAGCACATTCCAGGATGTCACCCCAGGATTGCTCGCTATGTCCCCAAATTATTATAGTTACAGTCATTTGAAGCAGGGAATGAAGCACAACCTTGCATTTAATGAGTTTGTGTTTTTCGCAGAATATGTGAATACGATTTATTATTATTATTATTATTATCACTAATGGTTCAGGTTGTTTCAAAGATCCAGTTCTGAGTGCAGCTTTAAGATTCTGGCATTTTGAGAGTTCAGTAACTGCTGCTCCTCTGTTCAAGTACAGACGGGGGAGAAGGGCACAGGGCTGCTTCACCACCACCGCGGCTGCGATAACAGAAGGTAATATTTCATTTTTCCATGACCTGCATCTGACTCCCAGCTCTATTGCCAACTCTGTCATTGTGGCAGTTTAGCCGCAGTCAGACAGTCATCACAGTGAGGCAGAAGAACGCAGCTGAAGACCAGGAGATGGTCAATCAGATGATATTTCTGGGCTCAATATTTCACAGTCCATTTTTGCTGTCTCCGAGAGGCGGGCGGTCGCGTCTAGACAGAGTCATCACAGGCTGGCTGAGCGGAGAGGAGATACTGATGAATCCTGACAAGGCCTGTAGGCTGCTCGTTTGATGAGCTCGCCTCTGGGAAGACGATCTGATCACCTTTCATCTGACTGTAATTAACTGGCTCTTGGAATTGGGAGAAAAACGCTCCTTGGTTATGATCTCTGGAACATCCTTTGAAATGGTGATGTCCCAAGGCAAGGGAAAAAGAGAAATCACGTCGCTGTGACGAGGCCCAATTGTTCAGGGCGGCGGCTCCACGGAGCTGTGAGGCTCTTCTGGCGGGTGAGAAATAAATAAATGAATGTAGTGTAAACTCTTTGACATTGAGCGCGGCCCCCTTAAATTCTCTGATTCGAATCATCTGTCACAGAGCCCCCAGTCATATCGCCAAGCTCGCGGTCCAACTGTCAAAGTGACATCTTCCCTCTGCAGGATCGCCCACAGAAGACAAAATAAAAGCTTGGACTGCAGTTTTTTTTTCTTTTAGTTTCCTTAAAACTAGACCAAATGTCTCAGCTTAACCATTTTGGTACCACTGCGTACCTATTAAACGATACATACCCTAAAAGCAGATTTGTCAGAATCTGGTCATGTTTTCTTTGTGTTAAACTAAGAATGCTGAGTGAAGTTTTGCTTTAGCTAACGACAGCGTGCTCCATCACTGTGTGCACACCTAAACCTTAAGGCTGAAACTCTGAATCAGTGTAACTGTCCATCCATGTTTGTTATGTCCCACCCACTTTTCAATGTTGAAATCAAATTCCTCCAAATTGGCCGATCCCGTTTCACCATATCGAAACAATCGCGACAGATGAAATATGGCCTTGGTATGGAAGCTCCGTTCTCCCAAAAAGCTGTTTTCAGACAATACCTAGCAATTTTTGTGAACATTGACTTTTCCGAGTCACTGTTTCTGCTTATGTTATGATATAACTAAGTAATGATGCCATCGGTGTAAAAACGCCACGTTTTGCATTTAACAGGTTTTCCTCAGTCTTGTGCAACAAGGACCCGTGTGTTATGAAAGTTGTTTGAAGACACGAAACTCGCAAAGAAACGATGTGAAATGAGCGTTATCAGTGGAGAATGCAGCTGGACCCCTTATATGTCACTGGCTCTGTTTCAGGTAGAAGATGCATCTCAGTTATAGTATGTTTTAACTCCCTACTAAATGTTATTGATCAGGGAAATTCTGTGGACATTTCAATATGTGAGCGCTGTTTGGCGGCCTCGTGGATACGGTGCATCAGACTGTCATCGTCCCCAGTCAGACTCCAGCTCTCTCTGTATCTCTCCCCTGTGTGGTCTGTGATTACTTAATTGTCCACTGTCAAAAATCAGTCATCCAGTCATTTTACAAATATATTTTGTTGCTTGGCAGCTCCCCGATCAGCAGATGGATTTTAAAGAGGGCTCACTTTTGAATCAGCGCTTAACTCTCTCTTCTCCTACGTGAACATGCTGTTGGAGACTTTTGAATATGTTTTTTGTTCTTTTGGGACGATATATGTTTTTAGTATCAGATGCTACAGACGATATGTTGTGCATCATAGGCTGTGATGCACAACATCATCGTAAACCTTGTCATTTTAACCAAAGAGACACACCCTTAGTGTAAAGTGCCTTGATTTACTGTTTCCTAAGTTGGGCCTTTTTAATACGCACCAGTTCTGATCATCTGTGCAGTTCTTATTAACACCGTACTTATGGAGCACAGTGCTGTAGATTACAGGGAAACACTCAAATGAATCAAATTCTCCCCAGAGATAAAAATCACAGTTGGCTACATTTCCATTCGACTGGCTTGATAAAATCGTGGTTCAGCGGAGCAAACTGCAGAAATGATGAATAATTGAATTCCTGTTGGTGGTTGGAGAAGGAAAAAGAGCCACATATCTCCGAGTATCAGAAGTTTGACGGTGGAAATGTGATTAACGTGGTCATTTAATTTCAGGGGAAATTAAACGCCTTCATCTGAAAAGTCCCTGAGTCACCGCCGGCTGATAACGCTGTTCATGTGCACTGAGACGCATCACCTGGGTGTCCGGCACTGGTGTTTTCACACATTGATGTGTCGTATATGAAGAGATTTGCTGAAAGAGATTAAATTTACATGGGCGAGTTGAAAAGAGTTTTCAGGTGGATGATCACAGTTTGAGCGAGAACATCCATCAGGTGAAACACACCCTGCTGAAGCGTCCTTGAACAGGCGAGCGAGTCTCTGTGTCTGATGCTGATTTGATGTTTGCACCGATTTTATTTTATTTTTTTCCCAATAAGAGGAGGAAAAGATTTTTTTTCCCGCCGGCAGAATAAGCTGAAGTTTTAATACTGCAGCCCCGTCACCTGAAGTCACACGTGCACAGGTGTTAAAAAGTCTTCAAGCGGCACATTGCAGCATTGGCAGCATGGGGCATTGCTCCAAACATGGGGGGGGGAGCTGCGAGACGGACCGCTGGTCAGATTGTTTCCATCTACAGTCAGGCTGATCAGCCTGGATTGAGTGTTAAATGAGATGGGACAGACACTTAGGGACTGATTAGACCTGTCAGCATCACTGTCAGCCTGCGCCTAACGACTCGGCGAGATTGAAGGGTTTGGTTTGAAATCGGAATGAATGAGGTGTTCAATGGCTGGCGGGGAAGAAACTCGCAAAACAACCAGCTGGAGGGGTGTTTTCAGACCCACTGCCCGGGAGTTTTCACCTTTCCACGATCGTGGGTGAACATCAAGAGTCTCCCAGTTCAGTTGCAGCAGAGTTTGAGCAAGTGGTTCAGTGATGTGCAAATGTCAAGATTAAATGTCAGGTCGCTGGGTTGGTTCGCTCGCAAGCGAAAAGCCGCGTCACACGTTGTGGAAGCCATCAGGAGAGGAGGATAACTGTGTGTGCAGCACTCAAAGCAGCTGCGAGACACTTTGACGTGACTGTTTGTGACGTGTCGGGCTAACTGGCTTTCAGATATGTCCAAACCTCCAGCCTTCAACTGACAACGCCGTCTCTGACTTTTAAGGAAACTTTTTAGACTTTTAAGCAAATTTCAACATAAAGTTAAGTTTAGGCACTAATGACAAAATAGCTTCTCGACTAAAACACTGTTGTTAGCTGCTTTCTCCTGTTTCCAGTTGCTTTCCTCAAGTAAGCATGTAATT